>BHDV01012988.1:107950-152244 GCA_005406045.1 Adoxophyes honmai
TTAGTAAATATGTACATAAACAGAAGTTTCCTTTCAGGATAAAGCTAATTTGAAGTCGGTTTTTTTTTGTTTAAAATTATTATATATATATTTAAACCTGTAATTAGGCTAAAAGTGGTTGTGAAATAGTCATGATTTAGACTTTGTAACATTTCGTGAGCTCTTCCTACACCGTATGGGAATACAGATGTGATGTTTATGTACCTACTCCCTCTGTTTTTTTCGAACTGTTTACGGATCTATGCAATTTATTCTTATTATTCCTTCCACAAAACTTTCTCATCGCCATAGATCTAGCCTAACTCATACATAGAGTAAACACCAATTGTCGTCAATTACGGTGTTCATTCCGTCTGAGAGAATACGTTATTATTTACCTAATACTGAGGTAAAATAACGTCAGACATAAAATAAAGAAAATGTACATACATCTGTTTAGTAATGTCAAACTCGCGACATTTTCTATGAAAATGATAGCGGGTCTTATTGATGCCAATATTGTGTACAAGCTGGGCTTGCTCGGCGCGGCTCCGCGAGGACGCCCGCCGATCGATACGCCTTCCGCAATCCGCCCTATCATACCTCCGCCGCGCTCCTGACTAGCAAGACGAGCAGATAGGTAGCTACGCGGAATCCGCAAAAACAAATACTTTTCATGTTAGCGTCTTTAGAAACAGGCACCTGTTACAGTAGCTAGGCTCAAAAAAGTTTGTGATAGAGTCATTATCATTACGCGTAGGAGCCTATTACCAAAAATGAAGTTTTGAATGACGTTTTTAAATATAGGTATGTAGGTAACGATCTCTGAATGAATTCCGAACCAGAGTAATAATTAGCTAGAATTTCTAGTTTGCAATGTTTAGTTGTCTACCGACGTCATTGTTACATCAAGTGACCCAACGAGAATTAGAATTGTTAATTATCGAATTAGTATGGTCACAGAATAGATAATAGTACAAGGTATGGTATAAGTTCGAACGCAGTTGATAGCGCCTGGTTTTCTGTGTTTATTTTATAAGAAAGAGCAGGCGAACCTCGGATTTACAGAGTGTAAGTCCTTACACGAGAGGAGCATTTGGAACTTTATATCGGCCGTAGCCTCTTGTTACTTCGAAGTGGTTAAACATCGACATCTACCTTCTTCCAAGGAGATTTTCCTTTCGTTCAAATCTAAATCGGGTACCTAGAGTACCTACCTACCCCTAAGAAATACTAGTACTATTACTAGAAATAAAGTTTCGGTTTCTTCTGCAACAATACTCGTACGCCGTAGGCATTTCACACAAGTACCAACTTATTATGTACGTATAACACAGAAGGTAGAACGTACTTGCAAAGTCGATTGTTGTCGCGGCAGTGTGTTGGCGTCGCGGCGTCTCCCGCGGGCGCCGGCGCCGGCGTGGCGGACGGCTCGCCCCTCCGCCACCCCCTGTTTCTCCACAGCTGGGACACAACGACGGCACACAGAATTCGCACATTTATTCATCAAGTCTCGCTAATTATACTAATTGTAAGTTCACTGGGCTATTTACTGTCGGAGCTGGACAATGTCACTGCATTTTTAACACAATGAAATTTCAATGTTTGTTACATGTTAAGGACATTATTTATGGTAAGTTCACAGTCCCTTTGAAAAACCATCGCGCTTGATAGTGCGCTGCAGTGCTGAAACACACTCAGGCCGTTTCCTTCCGTCGCTGCCAGCCGTACGCTTCCTCGCTGTACGGCTTTATTGCTTGCTCACCCTTCATACGCAAACATATCTCTTCGTGAAGTTTATGTACTTTAGACGGCTGTAGATATTTTTATTTTATTGTAGTCGTAACTGTTGGTATCAGATCTGTACCGTAATAAGTTAAGCTGTTTGTACCGGAAGAAAAAAGCTGCATATCAAGTCAGTAAGTGAAACCAGGAAGGAAAAAAGGAGCGTCGAATTTTAAAAGAGTCGGGTAAAATAATTTAATCAAAATGATGTGTTGCCTTGGAAAAGTCAAAATGTGAACCGTTTGGATATGAAACAATGATCTAACTTTTAAATTTTAAGAAAAGGAAGGTTGAGGATAAATGATAATTAAAAAAATATGCCTGGACTAGAGTAAAATAAACAAATCCATAAACACCACGCCTATATAAATTTCCAAATGCGTTGACAGAGCACACCAAACATTAGGTAGGTACATAAACAAAAACACGACTATATCTTGTTTGTTAATTTTCTTTAGCGCTATGTTAGGTTCGGTTTTTGGGTTTAACAGAATAGTAACCCTCATAAAAGACTACGTAATTTAACTAGTTTCGACCTATGTTCTAACCGGTCGCGAGTTCGGAGCGTGACAGACTAGACAACGCGCAGCAGGTCACAAGATAAAAAGATAACCTTGCCAAATTGGTTAAACGTTTGATATGTTTCATTTCTTTAAGTAGGTTGTGTTATTAAATACGTTCCAACAACTCGAGTCGATTGTATTTTATTATTGTTTTTTTTTACTTTGACAATACGACAGATTACTAAATAGTAACTACAATACTTTGAAATCGCAGTTGTAAGTGTAAGTAGCTAAGACAAAAATGATTTGACAATGCAGTTATGATTAATGATAGGCGAATAACGACGATGATGAATTGATGAGGGTTATGTGCGTATTAGATAAACAATATTAAACATGAACTTAAACATCGCAGTATAGGGACTTAGTTTTCTATTACGACAAAGTAGTTAGTGTTCAGCTACTTTTGAGGCTGACTCTATGTTGTAAAAATGCCAAATTACATTAGTTCCTAAACGCACACTTAAATTAGAAACTACATTTAGTCTTTAGTGCTATGTCAGGCATTCCATCGTCTATATATATTATGTATTTTCGTCAGCTCGTATTGAAGAAACAATTCAATAATATAGTATAGTTTAATTAAAATCTAATGTAAAATTGACAGAGAGTATTACATAATATTTATGATGTGTTTGTACTATGTTATGATATGACATATTGATAATCGTTATTGGTTCAAGCGACATTGTTGCTTAATGGCAAAAGATGTCATTTACGTCAATCCCATTATAATTTATTACATAAAAACAGCCATGCGATATGTCTTCGCGCATGACATTATAAATCGTATAGAGTCATTAAAAGGACTTATTCAACTGCGCTTTGAGAGATTGAGTGATTACCACAATAATTACATAGTAAGTATTCCCACATGGAATAGGTTGAGAACAAGGAACATTACAGAGTCCAAACCTTGACTTTTTTATGTTTCGTAGCCACTCTTATCATAATTATAGGGTCAAACATAGATGGTAGAGGTGTAATAGTGGCAGGTTACTAGTCTCATAAATTATACTTAATCCTTCTTTGTCACTTCTTACGACATTCACAAATATTAAGAGATCTACCACAGACTTGGCAAAACAAGAAAATTCGTTCTAGGTTATTAGACTCGTCGATGATTTACTCGTAATAAAATGTTGTACCAATTCTTCAAAATATTTGTTGATGTGGGTGTCCTATATTGTAGTTATTACTTCGTTTTCGCGTAATAGTTAATTAGACAAATAAACCGGATGGCGATGGCCGGAATTACAGCAGATACTAAGGAATTCATGATAACCTTTAATTTCCTATTTACTTATTTATAGAAACAACACAACAAGCAAAAATATTATGTATATTAATCGTGTACTTAGATTTCACGCTTCATTCGAAGATATTATTACATACATACATACATACAATCACGCCTGTGTTCCCAAATGGGGTAGGCAGAGCACATGAAACGTGACATAGACAAAACCATGATTATGACAATATCACGCTTCGCAACCACTTCTAGCTTAGTTTTAAGTTCATAAGATATTATTGTGTCATGAAATCGAAATACACAAGTATCTTCTTACTTAATCCAGCAGCTGAGGCGACAGCGTTCGATGTCCACCCTCCCAACGTCTGACAGAAGTAAACTACTTTTATAAAGTTGCTAATATACATATATTTCAATGATTTCATGCGAGTAACTACAAACATGGAGAATAAAATTATATAGGTGAATGACTTGAAGATTGTGAACGATTTTTGACGCAACAAGATAATTTGCTGAGCGACGACACTCAGAATGATAAGCTTACATTCACATTGATAAGAAACGTAATCGCTCTGCGGTAAGTTAAATCACACTGCAGAAGTGGTTTCTACGTGAACTGATTTAAAATTATAGTCTTTAACTCGCTGAAACGAAAATAGGTACCCAAGTAATAAAATATACACAATTCGACTACCAAAATGAAGAACTTTGTAATTCAATGTCACGTGGTTTTCGGAAAGTTGATTTTTGTATTTGTTAAGGTAATGGTATAGCTGCCGGTTAAAGTTAAGTGCACTTCTAAGTCTAAGTAGGAACACTATTTTTAATTTATCTTTGAAGTCATTTTCATTTATTTTTGATTAAACTACTACAAGTATGATAATTACACAGCTACAATGTATCTGTTTAGGTACGTATTTAAAGAATTTTTAATACTACAAACCTTGTAACCAATGTGACAATGAGGGCATGAACGCATTTAAATTTTTTTTGTGCGAAAATCGCTGTATTTTATAACGATGATGTACGAAAATAGTGATTGTACATATAGGTGTACGGGATGTCATAAGTTACGCAGTAAATGGCCCCAGTAGATATTTAGTCATCAATCCTCTATTACTTAATACCGAAGTACTATGACTTGACTAAACACTAATTATGATATCAATGAAAATTATCTATTCTTAATGATAAGTTTTACCAAACGTCTTAAACAGTATTTTGTAATGTCATCGTGCTTATGTTGAACAATTAAGCCCGTTATACGTTAAGCAGATACGGTAAGATATCTGTTACTGTACATATATCTGTCACACTGCGCAGATTTACCGTCAGGTATCTTTTGACACCGACATATGGAAAAATGGCATTTATACGCACATAAAATATTATCTTATATGCGTAGTCTGTGACGGGCTTTATGATAGTTTGCTGAGTTTTTTTTTAATTTTACCATTGCATTTATTTCTCAGCTCGAACACAAAAAAAACGGAAGAAATAAAAATGAGGAACACGTAGACATATATCGTAGAGGAAAATTGACGGGTGGCTATGCATCCTTCTAATACCTGCGCAGACAGAAATGAAAAGAGGTGCGAGTACCGTAGGTACATACAGAAATGTAGGCCGCGGCAAGAACAGAGCTGCGTTAAAATTTTCACAGCATTGACAGAGAACACGCCGCTATGGATAATACAGATAGTACAAGTTGTTAGCACTTGTACTTTTACTGGAGAATGCGGAACAAAACCATGTTTAAAATTGTAATCTGTCTTAAAGTCGTGGCACAAGTACCTACAAGCATTTTTTATTTTTACCAATAGAACGTAATAAAAATTGCCAAGCAACGAACGTTGTCGCGAATCGAATAATAGTCTCAATATGTAAGTTGGTTTGCACGCCGTCGAATGTGGTCGAGTCACTTCACGAGCTAGGGCTTGGGTGACGGTGTCGAATGCTAACATACTAAGCGGTGGTTAATTCCTGGCTCGGGTGTACTATTGTGCGAGGACAAAATACTTCCGTAATCATGTCTGTCTGCGCAAGTGTGTCTTTTTACATTGTATGTTATGTACTTACAATAATCACCTTACATTTTTGTGTAAGTAAAAATCATCCCCCGTGTGGTGCCGGGTTAGAATAGCACCTCCCCCTTTCTTCCCGTGAGTGTCGTAATAGTCGACTCTGGGAAAGGGTTTAGTGTATTGTGGGCGATGGGCTAGCAACCTGTCACTGCAATAGGTATCACGTTTAACCATCGGGTTACCCTGAAATTGCTAAACGTGGCACTGGATTTTTGAATTCATGTGCTCTGCCTACCCCTCTTGGGAATACAGGCGTGAGAATATGTATGTATGTATGTATGTATAAATCATCCACGTTACTACGCACGGGTGTTGCCGCGTTATCGGCGCTGCTCTGAAATTATGAGCCACCAGGCGCCGCCCTGCGCCACCGCCGGTGATAGTACGGCTGTGCGACTTTACTGACGCGTTTCCCGAGGTCGATCAATCTATCGATAAACTGATTGTGATTATACGATATAGTAAAGTTAGTTACAAAAAAATTATAAATTGATACAAATTTGCACTATGGAAGAATGATATCAATCAGTGTTAATAAATGTCGTCATTCCATTATTACCTACACCTAAATATTATTTTCAAGAATGCTTCTAGGTCTGGCTTATACATTTCAATGAGACGTCCTAGTGCGTGTACTCGTAAATACCCTAGTGGAACAGACAAATGGTGAAGCCAGGATTGGTCGTAACCGTAATTGTGTGTGTGTGTGTGTGTAAGGTATTATGCATAAAAATAAACGTAGTTGATTTCTTCATACTCCCTTTTGTCGTTACGTTATAATTTTAAACCGGAAGTTTACTGAATTGAGAAAATAGATCCTGACGGAAACGTTTTTTTAGAAATATTCGGAGTTGCGAAAATATTTCTGTTCCTAAATTGGCTGACGATGTCTTCAGCTGACCGGCTACTACTGCGATGTCTCCAAATTGAATTTAGTTAACAAAAAAAGCTAGGCGAACAACGCTTGTAAAACAGTGCAACGCAATTGTCAAATCTTATCTTCTTTGGTAGACTCGCTTTACCTACATTTGGCACCTCTATCTCATTTATTATTTTGCTTGATAAAGTCGGAGATACGTCTGATTTCAAATGTATAAGTGATTGTTTTCGATAAAAATAATAATCCTAACGAGAATCCGGCCAAAGACTTCATCGCTTATCACCATGGCAGCATCTGTAGCGTCATCAGGTGAATATGGAGTCTTCTGTAAACACGGATGACAACACATTTACAAATCTCTAGTAGATTAAACTATATGTCAATTATTACATGGACATAGGAACAGAATAGAAAGTTATTATTGCATATATTAAGTTTATTAAAATTAAATAAATAAAGCGTAAATAATAAAATAAGTAAACGGTTTTCTACAAGGTAATATTGGAGCCTTTTTTTCAAGTAAAACAATTTTTTTTTGTCATACGTTCAGGACACCCCGCACCTCCACAGTGCGTGTTAAACCAATTAACTTGATTAACTAACCTGAAAATAATATACATGCGGGTGTGTAAGGATGCGCGTATGTGTTCGTTTCTGTGGACAACGGTTTATTTTACCGATTTTGTGACAGTGATTTTAACGATGCGTACATACAAGAATACAAAGTTAAACTAAAAGATACTTTTACTAAGAAGGTATATCACTGTCTAAATAGCGACTCGACTCGCGTGCTGTGTCCTGCTAGACATACAGTTGAACTCGTTAATGTTGGCGCCGCTGTGCGTGGAGTAATCGTTTAACTTTTATTTACGTAGCGCTGTGTCCTACAGTAGTGTCTAGCTTGTAGCTTCCTATGGATTCTTGTTTTCCAAAATGTTATTTCAGCTCGCGAATCTCAGAACAAAGGCTCATAGTTACCTATCTAGGCCAATCCCGTATTGCGTTTACGGTGACATACGGCGTTGTGTTATCATCATCATTATCATCGCTGACGACGTCTTGTTGACTTGCCTACGCTAATGGATAACAAAGCATGTAACGTTGTGATTGATTGCGACATACATTATGTGCCTATGTAGGTACTGTGATACTTGGATTAAAGTAACTAAACGCAGAACGAACAAACCAGGTATATTATATGTATGCATTCTATAAATAAAATTCTTTCAAGGTACCCGAAATTATTATGGAAGCGAATGTACCTATACTTAGATGATTTTTTGAAGTGTCTCGGTATCGCTAACAGCCCACCTTTCGAACAAATCTATTGTATTCTATTGTGTCTATTGTAACCAGTTTTTCTCCATGAAACTACTTGCCTACACGCTCGTAATTTTGAAATATTATATGTGCCAACGAAGTTTTATTTAAAATAACTCTTTAGTTAAAAATAACATAGTCGAATTTTCAAGCAGCTATTTTTTATCGTTTAATTTTATTTGTTTTAAAATGAGGATTTTGCTCTTAAGAGGGTGCACACAAAATTCGGTGATTTTGTTGATTTTCAAATGCTTTAGAAAGCTATAAATCCTTAAGTTTTTAAAGAAAAACTACTGTAACATATAAATCAACTCTTTTTCTAGGGATTAACGGAAAGAAATATTTTATTAGCAACACAGATTTCTTTTACTTAGCCAATTTGTTGAAGGGTTTTCACAAAAATACGCGTCAGAGCTGTCTTTCACTTGAAAATTTTCCATTAAAATTTACCATAAACGATATAAACTAGTTATTATCTGATAGACAATATAGTCTACTGGGGATTAACGGAGAGACATGCATCAAATTATTGGTTTTTATTATTCAAATATCATTGTACATAATTTCAAAGTTGAACTATTACTTTATTTTTTTTCTCATTGATTTTATTATAATTACAAATGAAACAATTTTATTGTGAATTTACAGAATATGTTTAGTCTAACCATATTTTTTTCATGGCTAAATATGAGTTAATTTATTTTTCACGATTTTTTAAACATTGGTCCAAAACCACTAAGGTCAGGTGGGGGAAGAGAAACGCAGGGATAAGAGGGCTCTACAGACCATAATCACTCATAACTCGACGAGTTATGGTCTGTGGTGCCTCTTACTCCTGCCCTGCCCCTGAATTTCTCTTCCCCGCCTGATCTGATAATTACGTTCGTAAAAAATGTGTGCGCCCTCTTAAGGTCGGAGTTGAATAAGGGCTTTGTTCCAAAGGTGAGCCGTTGACGAGACCGGGACACTTCATCAAATTCATAAAAAAATCCCTTCGTCTCTTTGACTATTCATTAATTATTGAAGAAACAGTGGCACATTGGAATAAAGTTATCGTTTGGAAGAATAAAATGAACACAAGGAATGGTTCTCGAGATCCAACGTTTTTACGTAGGCAAAGATTTTGGCCATATTTTAAGTGGTGAGTAGTCACCACTTAAAATATGGCCAAAATCTTTGCCAACCACTAGGTATACCTTCGCGGACTTTTTTTCTGGAAAATGGCACTACTCGTATGTTAGCGAAGGCTGCATATTATGATTCTAGTCAGACTACGCGAGCTAGTCGCTACAATGGAATAAATTTAAGCCAAGAACTAAAGTTTTAATTTTGATTATTTCTATTGTCATTCAATTCAAATTAAAAATCCTAATTCACTTATACATATAATAAGTGTGCCTCGATAACACTGTTAAAATTAGTATACGCACCAATAATGGACACATTATTTATTTAAAGATAAAATATGGTTGCGAATTGATTGTTGTAAAATACATTACTTTACTAATTAGGTACTTGTGTGGTGTCAGGTTTAAAATGACACCTCTCCATTGCGCCCGTGAATGTCGTAAGAGGCAACTAAGGAAATAAGTTAAAGCATATTTTGGGCGATAAGCTAGCAACCTGTCACTATTATACCTGCCAACTGTAAACCTAAAAAAAAAGTAGAAGATAGAAATTCCGACGGAACGTGAAGTAGGCATAGTTTTGTCTACGTAGCATTTCGTGTGCTCTGCCTACCCCATTTAGGAATACAGGCGTGATGTATGTATGTAAATTACCATTCCTTAGTGGGTATTACATAAAAGTCGTCCATTACTGGTGCCAATGTGATGTACGGATAAACATTGGCTCTTTTACCCTCGGAACCCTAAAAAACTTGGGCGTATAAAACAGAACAATACTTTATCTAAAACAAAAATGCTTCGTACTAAGGTTAGACAGCCATTGATTGCGACACGTCTGCGACCTTCGCCCAAATGTGCTTTCATCGCGTTTCCTACCTTTTTGGGCCAATCACCCTCTCACACCCGGCCCACGCCCGCTTCCGAATTGCGGCCCCAGCCCTAATCCATTTGTAAGTCAGTGGGGTAAAACTGAGATCTGCAGGACTGGAAATATAGGCTTAGGTGCGTTGACGTAGACCGCTAAAACTTGAGCCAGCTGCAGAGTGAATGAAAGACAGACGAATTTAAACAACATACATACAATCACGCCTGTGTTCCCAAATGGGGTAGGGAGAGCGCACGAAACTTGACATAGACAAAACTATGATTATGACTATTTCACGCTTCGCAGCCACTTCTGTCATAGTTTTAGGTTTGCAAACAGATGGAAGAGGTAGAATAATGCCAAGTTGCTAACCTGTTGCCTAAAGCATACCGAAACTACCTAGTATCGCTTCCCTAGACGCCTCTTACGACATCCAAGGAAGAAATGGAGAGGTGTTATTCTATCCCGACACCACACGGCAGAACAACAGTTTTATGAAATACTTCAGAGATCAAGACAAGTAAGATTCGCCCTGTTGTCTCTTGAGCATTTTAAGAGTGTCATGTCAGTCCCGCGTCTAAGAATGATCCAATGTAGGTCAAATATTATCTGTGACGTAGGAACACAGAACACGCTGCTTATTCGAAGTGTTAAGTCGGAGGCCACTTCATAGTTATTGTAATCAGGTAATGGTTACGTGTGCTTAAACAAAGGCATACTCACAAAGTCGGATTCCCTTTGTTTGGCTTAGTCTACCCTGCAGCAATACGACGCCACGTTTCTTATAACATTCTTAATAAGCAACGCGATGAGATCCTTTTACTTGACACCTATGTAGTTAAGTTAGTCCAGTTTCAAAGTTTAGTTGTTTTCTGATGAATTCAACTAATTAATGCCTCTCGGTCATATGGTGTCATATTGCTGGAAGACAATGTGTATGATTTAAATTTTTGCTTTACGCCTGTACGAACGAATACAAATTTATATTTGTGCACTTGTACAATGATCAATGAGGCATTAAAATACCTGCTAGTGATTTTTTTTAATTCGCTGTACGCCCACTTCATAATAAACTAAACTAATCATAAGTTACACATTCTATCTAATAGTCATATAAGCATTATCGACATATCCAACAACAAACAACTGTATTCCCAAATGGGGCAGGCAAAGCCAAAGGACACAAAATGTTACTTAGTATAGTATAGACACAACCATGACTACGAGTACTTCACGTTCAGTAGCCATTTCAGCTTCATTTTTAGGTTTTAGTTGGATAGAAAAGTTGTTAGCTTGTCGTCAAAAAATTATCTTACCCTATTTTCCATCCACGGAAGAAATGGAGTGGTGCTATACTGAACTCGACACCACACGGAGAGTTCCAAGTAACCAACATTCCCATTTAATTACCTTGCGTTTGAGAATGAAAAACAAAGTTACAGGTCAAGAATAGATTTTTTTGTAACATATTAATATTTACCCAAATTTTGTATACCAACGCGGTCGTAACTAGACCTCTAAAATTGCTTGTTACATTTCTATTTCTACATTCTAATATGAAAACGGATTAGGTAGGTAGTGCTCCCTAGGATCGCCGCTGTGATACTTAGATAAAACACACAATTACCGACCTAAAAGTAACTACAAAGTCTCAGCAATAGCCTAGTGATGGGCAACAAACTATTGTTGGGTTAGTTGCTGAAAATATTAGCTGAAACCGGTACCTACCTACCTATGTCTATGTAATACGAGTATCTGTCTTATGTATGTGTTCAATTTGACAAAAAAATACAAGTACTTACTTAGAGCTGCGTAGTCTCTATCTTGTTGGCGATTAATTTGTTTTTAATTTCATTAAATATTTTATTTTTATGGGTAACCTATTTATTTTTTGTCTCTGAAATTGAATGAAGAGTAGGTACTGGTCGGTTAACTAAAGCTGGCACGTAAAACAGACGTACGCATTGCATTTGTGTAGTATCTTGTGAATTAGCATGCGGCGTGACTTTGCACAGCATACATATCATGAAAAGTCTGCCCGATTTGATAAAAATTATTAATTTATACATACAAAACCTACCTATAGCGAAATTGCACAAGTGTGAGTACTGTGAACGTGCCAGCTTTAGTTAACTGACCTATAGGTACTAACTAACTATATATTTTGTAGTAAGTACTTAAATGTCGGTAAAAATAGTGTTTTCAGCAAAAATTACTAAAATGGCAAAGTCAATAGGTATACCCAGATTATTTTTTACCGATCTGTCGATCAAGAGTTCATTGCACTCCATTTAGCTGCCTTACTTATTCAAGAGATCATTTTTTCTTATTGTAAAGAATGTCAGTAGTGTCAATAACTTGATTGGATTGAATAAGATTGTATTATCCCTTTTATTTTTACGTGACTCTGCATAACAATCATAACATTAAAAAAAAATAACAATGGTGCTAAACCTAACCTAGGTACTACTAGATTTGTACCCCGCGCCCCTCTCGCGCAAAAGAAGGCGAAGGCGGGGTAGCGGGCGAAGCGGCAGGTTGTCAATACGTTGGGCACGTGGTCAAGTTTTAGAATAAATATGAATTTAAAAAATAAACAACATCGATTGAAAACTATAATTTAGCAGATTCTCTGTAGTACTTAAAGACAAATATTTCCACATAAAAATTATGTAGAAATTAAAAAGAATAAAAACCAAATAATGGGTTTTAGTTTTCATTTTTGCCTGCGTTCGAGAATTTATATGATCGAGGAAAGTACATCCTATCGTGTAACCAATTAGCACGTTCCTTAGGCAATATCTTTACGTATAACACATATTTTTTTCAAGACTGTCATTTAGCAGAAAGTATGTAAAACATTAGATCTTGCAACCTTCAATTCCGTCTCCCTTGGAATACCTCGCCTTATAAGGGAAATGATTATCCTGATTTACCTACTGTTTAACTGGAAAAGGATTATGTAAATTGGGAACTGTTTAGACGGCTTTGAAGTTACCACATTCTGACCCTCCACCCCTTGTCCCCTTTTTAAACTTAAAGTAGTAATTTATTTAGTATAGGTATATTATGTACGTGAGATAGTCATACTACTCGTACCTCGTACCTAATTGATATCGTGCACTTTTCAGTAAAGTTAATAAATAAATATATTATTGCTTTTGTCGTAAATTATCTTAAAGGCAGCCTTTTCTGTGAAAACTTTTCGTAATATTTAGGACTATTCACACATCACTAGGTACTATATTTATGTAATTTATGTATATACACACACACATCCTC
The DNA here is from genome assembly GCA_005406045.1 of Adoxophyes honmai. NCBI lineage: Eukaryota > Metazoa > Arthropoda > Insecta > Lepidoptera > Tortricidae > Adoxophyes > Adoxophyes honmai. The sequence continues at coordinate 121,091 of BHDV01012988.1, forward strand.
ACGCCCGTATTCCCAAGAGGGGTAGGCAGAGCACATGAATTCGAAAATCCAGTGCCACGTTTAGCAATTTCAGGGTAATCAGATGGTAACGTGATATTGTAGTAACAGGTTGCTAGCCCATTGCCTACGATACACAAATCCTTTCCCAGAGTCGCCTCTTACGACACCCACGGAGGAAAGGGGGAAGTGCTATTCTAACCCGGCACTACACGGGGCAATTTATGTACCTATGTCACCGGAAAATAACAAAAACCGTAAGTTTATAAATTTAGGTACGTAAGATTCTAAACGAGAGACAAATTCTATTATTTTACGGCCACATTTTCGTAAAATAACCATTATTAGGTTAGGTTAGGTTAGATTATGTTAGTTTAGGTCAGATTAGGTTTTGTTATGTTAGATTAGGTAAGGTTAGATTAAATTAAATTTTGCAAAAATGTTGGCGTAAGTAAAACATTTTGGTCTCTAGTTTGGAATTTTACGAAAGATTTTAAAATTTCCTGGGAAATTTATAAAGTTACGGATTTCGTTATTTCCCGATGACATATACATACAAACAAACCTTACTATAGCTAGAATCACTAAATCTGTTGGTGAAAACCCCATCAATATCATAAGATTCATGATCATAATTCAAAAGTTACATAGATATAAGTACCTATCCATACAGCGATAGAACACTTTGATTTATACTAAGTATGTACCTATTGATACTTATCATAGTTGAAAGGAAGAATTTATAATGAAAATAAATAATTCAGGAATTAAGTCGGTCTGAATTCACAAGTAAACAACAGCGCACACAGAGCCATCTATGGGCTTATCCGGTAAATTTTACTCGTGTAGCTTATCACGTGCTATCGCTTGGTCTGTTTCGCTACGTCAAAATGCTCCACCAATGAAACGACGTTCTGCTTCACCGACCGAGCACGATTCACCCAATCGCAAAAAACTACACTTTGATCACAGTGCGCACATGTGACCAGCCAGTAGTTTATTATTATCAAAAGTTTTCGTTCTGTAAACTAAACTTAATTTATAAGTTTTTATGTATTGTTTATATGTATCTTGTGACCTGATTTGCTTGAAAATCGTAAAATTCTAGCAAGATTATTGACCATGAGCCGACATGGTAAGTCAATAAGGAACGATCTTTCTTGTACATTTCTACTTTGGTTGATTACAGCGCCCCCTAGTGGCAGCGGTTGACAGCATGGCGAACCGTGAACCAAGTTGTTACTTCAGCGACTTATCGTTGTCTAGAGTAAGCTAGAGATGGCAGTACGGCGTGGTTTATGTTATTAAGTTCTAGTAGCGAATGATTTTGCGAAACTATGTTATGTTATGATAATGAAACAATATCAGCGTCATCTCATCAATTAATAATGAACATTACATATCGTAACTAAGTTAGGTATGATACCAATTCTTATCCAGACTAGTTTACTTAGGTATCTAGTATCTACTTAGGTATGTACCTATCTAGACTGCCGATCTCTTCACAACGCAAACTTGTTTTCTTCCGAAATACATGTCTCTTATAATTTTTATTACAACGTTTACCCCGCTCCCCCCATTATTGGTGTGAAGTTTCAGTTAGGTCGCCGCTATCCAAAATCGCGTTTAGTTAGACCGATAGGTACTTAAAAGATGGTAAACAATCTTGACGTGTCTTTTTATTTAAACATACACTTTAAAAATCAAAATCTTTACATTTTACAATTTAGGTATGAAAAAATCATTTACTTTCATAATTGAATTGTATATTGTAACGATTTTCATTTTTAGACTGTGTATTTCAATAAAAAGACATGTCAAGATTGTTTACCATCTTTTAAGTACCTATCGGTCTATAGTTATAGGTACGTAATTTTCTGCTATTGACAAAGCACAATTTTACGTTGTACCTAGTTCTTTTTTTTCTTTTTTTTTACTTGCTCTTTTGTAGTGTTATTTCTGCATGGAACCAAAATTATTGCTGTATACTTAGGTACTTACTTGTTAAATCACATACATCACTTTGTTTTTGAGTTTTTCACTTGGTAATTAAATTTAAATTGTTAATATAACGTACCTATTCTTTAACTAATTTGAGACATTAAAGTAGGTTCCTAACTCCTTTTTTTTGCTAGGGTGTTAAAGTTTTATGACTATTGGTCGTTGATTGCTCCAACTGAAAAGTATCTAATAAAGAGATAGGCAGGAGGTTAGGGGTTACGAATTAAGAAAGTTCATTTTTTACACTTGCGTAAGGCGCAGCGCAGACGACAGAGTTTTGTGCGATCGAGTCTGCGCAGCAATAAATTGTCTGAATGGCACGCTGACAGTTTCCACGAAACTCTGAATGGAAATTCCTGGAACCTGTCAGCGCGCCATTCAGACAATTTATTGCTCCACAGACTCGATCGCACAAAACACTGTCGTCTGCGCAGCGCCTAAGTATACGTTATTTTCAGTCGACGGATTTTAACAGACTCGATCGCAAATTCGTTTATACTAGACGTCTCGAGTCTCGACTCTTTTATCAGTATTTTTCCGCACTTGCATTAGAATAGGTACGTACAGTCAAGGAAATTGTACATGTGCCACTTTGAACCTTTTCATAATTATTTTCATACCTATAGCTTTGATTAGTAGATAGTATGGTATGTCATAATCATGGATATGTCTATTTCACGTTTCGTGTGCTCTGCCTGCCCCATTTGGGAACAAAGGCGTGATTTTATGTATGTATGTATGTATGGTATGTCATAGAGACATTTCTTGTGAAAAGGTTCAAAGTGGCACATATATCAAATTCTTTGACTGTACATAGGTACATGGGCGCTGAAAACTACCTACTCTTGAGTGCATTGCGACGTTGTGGATGCTTTTGTTGTGATGCCTCAACCCCTCCCTTCCGCGCAGCCTTGCTACAGTGGTACATAATCGTACCACCATCAAAGTTTTTTCAGGAGTGCGTAGAATACTCTGTTTCATCATTCCATCCAAGCGCTATAAAAGAAGTAAGTAGGTCTCCGAACGGTGTGCTAAAGTAGGCGCAAGTAAAAGCATTCGCAGTGATTTGTGTAAACGATGTGTACTCTCCCAATTACGTGTTCTTGAAAAACACTCATTATCATTAACGGCAGCCACGTAGTATTATTTAGTATCCAGTATCCATCGGTAAGCTGACCCCTATACACCGTGGTCGTTAATAAACCGAAAGATTTTAACCACGTATTTTTGACGACAGTAGGAGTAAATAATGTTAAATCAACATGGGTCTAATTATGTGTCTCAATTAAATAACTACATACATAAAAAAAAAATCAAACGACCAAATTTATCCTGGGAATAGTCGGAAAATAAAAAGAAAATCCGACTTTGTGGTTCACCATTCTATACAACACCAGTTTCATACTATTTAAATACTGCTTCTAATCCATTATTCCGCACCGCCGTACAAAAATCATGCGACAAGGTGAAATAATCGAGGGTTGTACTTTTGAATTCTCTTCTGCACTCAGTTGGACAGCTTACAAGTGACGGCATAGTGCCGAATCTTATTATTTTATGCCCTTATATCGTTCTAGATGGTGGTTCAGATGACCCATATTTTATTCAACATGAGCCAGTAGTCTATTAAACTAAATCAATTTCAAACCAGCCAGTGACCAGAGAAGGTAAATAGTTTGTACCTATTCTCGCGATTAGAAACAGAACAAAGCGAGCGAGAAGAGAAAAAAGAAAAATACTAATGATTAAAAAAGTGTGTAAGTTTAGATATCATAATTATTTAAAGCTGTATTTTAGTTTACATACATACTTTTGTTAAGGTAAAATGTTATCGGTAGTAAAACCTTTTTGTAGAGTAAATACCGAACTCCATTTAGTGAAACTGGCTAACAACCATGCGGTTGACGTAGGTACTAACTTGTTGTACTGTTACTGCTTAGTGGCTACGTCACAAACTCAGGGTGAGATACAATTGCGAACTTTTGATGAGCGATTTGTTTTAAAATTAATATCTCTTTAACTATAGGTTTTAGGACTATATGTCACATAACTTTTTATACTCTAATTAGGCTCTAAAATCGTTGATTTGAATCCTTCGGGTTATTAGCGACCACGGTGTATAATATGGACGCGAATACTCATGCGAGTTTAACGTGAATTGAACAAATAAAACCCAGTATCATGTTGCACTAACTACAAATGAACAAAAACAACAAAAAAACATTAAATAGGTACCTATTTATACATTGAATTAACATACCTACTTACTTAAATTTTACGTATTAATTTTTTTTTGTCATCCGACTAAAATTACGCAAAATAAAAAAAAACTGTTGTCTTAATTTCATGGAAACCGTAAATTGAAAAATATTTTTCGATTAAATACTAATGTTTTCTTGCAGTTTGCGTCCTTTGTCAATTTTATTTATGGGAAACCAAATAATACGACGGCAAACTTAAGTTTTGTCTTTCAATTTTCAATCCGTTATTTTTGATAGTGCGTTAATATTGATTGATAGCAACTAACGTTGAAAACATAATGGTACGGAAGCCTCAGGGCGCGAGTCCGTCTCACACTTCGCTATTAATACTATAAATATTCAATGTACGTACAGAAACAGCTAGCCTATGATTGTTTTATACTTCTTAGTCTTCCTTAACAAAATTTATGTTATAAATAGAAGTAAACTTTGTCTTCACCGAATTTTGTAACGAGTATTTTTAAACTCCTTTTTTAAAAGCCTGTTTGACCTTTTGGTTTGGCCTATGGCTTCTGAAACATACTATGTTTCATGGGTTCAAATCCCGGTTTTAAGTTTTTCAGAAATGAAATTTGCCACGAATTATGCGTTGGAGGGAAATCTCACGAGGGACGGGAGACAAAAACAAAAGTATTTATTCAACGTCTGATTATAGTGATTATGAAAGTCCCGATCTTTTAATTAATTAATTTGGTTCTGTGTGGTATGTAATATCACCCCTATATTTCTTCCGTGAATGTCGTGTGACGCTATTAAGCAAATAGGTTAAGGGTATACTTTAGGCGACAAGCTAGCCACCTGTCTCTATTAAGTCTATTATACCTTTTTCATCCGTTTATTAATCCTAAAATTATGCCAAAAGTGGCTAAGAAACGTCAACTGTTCGGTTCGTGTGCTCTGCCTACTCCGTTTGGGAATACAGGTAAGATTGTATGTACCTATGTATATATTTTAGCTTTCTTATTCTTGCAAATCCATATACGAGTTATGACTAGGTGTCGACCGAAATGCTCAAACGATTAGGCTTACAGTACGTCTAGTGTATTGAAAACGTTGATGAACTCGATATCGAATTCGTTTGCGACTTAACGCGGAATTGTATGGAAACGTCTCGATCGTGCCAGTTGTGCAAACGTTCCGCTGGCGGCGCTGTCTCAAGTTTCCATACGATTTTGCGATAACTCGCAAACGAATTCGATATCGAGTTGATTGCCATTTTCAATACACTAGACGCTCTGTATTACCATTGTGGCGCGGGACACTTCGATCTACCAATGATAAAAGATTTTTTCGCGCGCTGAACACTAGCGTTGTGATTGGTTTATTGATTGAAGTCTCAGACAGATGATTCATGACAGATGTCTAGCACCCCAGCGCCAAATGCGTTGAGTAACCGAACTAAAGTGTGTGCATAGCAAGCAAAATTGTGCCCAGGGTGTTTGTAAATAAAGTTCAATATAGATAAATTACTCGTTCGGCAACTCTCTGATATGGTTCTGCTCTTCTCGGCGCAGACGGTAACAGCCGATGTGACTTATTTTCTTGGGAATACTGTACCACGCACGTTACACGCACGTTGCACGCTAGTTTGACTACCTGTCATTTTTCGACATCTCAAAATAGACAGTAATATCATAGTGACAGGGTGACAAGTACAGTTAGCTTACGCGCGGCTCGATACGCACCCTCACCCGAGACAAAATATACATATACATACATATTTATTATTAAAGAAACTATGCCCTTTTGAGTGACGGTGTTCGAAGGTATATAAATAATTACTTACACAGGTAAAACTGCCCTGTTTTGTTGATTTCATAATAATCGCGAAATTTGCTTAACAACTGTGAACATATCGCACATACTTAGTTACTTACTTGGAAAATGTTTCGAGGCGGTTCTTATTATTTTTATTTTTTCACATCGTTGCCGTTAATTTATATAGTTAAGTATTTAATTTAAACGAATAAATATTATTCTTTACAGATTTTCTGAGCCACGGGGCGAGTTTCAACAAAAAATACGGTTAGTAAATTGTGTTGTTTTACCAAGTGAATGTTTCCGTTTGTTTTATTATTAATTCCATTTACCCAAATTTTATAGATGCCATGCAAATTCAGGATAAGTAGCTAACGCTAAAAAGATTTCTTGTAATATATCTACGCAAATAATGACCTATAAATAAGCTATAGAGACTAGTGTTAGTGCGATGATGTCGATATAGGTCTTCCAAATGCAACTAACCAAATATTTAGCTTATAGTTGTCTCTGTTATATGCTTTATTGTTTATAATATTACTTGAACTTCGAACACAATATGTAACGAGAACAAGACAAAGCAATGGACAATTTAGTCGCTAAGTATTAGCGTATACTACGTTAGTAACTAGCTACTACTTATTCTCTGCGTATACTTAAATGAGAACCGGTTCAACGTCATTAATTTTCAGTTATTTTTCCTTGTGTCGCCTGTAACTGTTTTAAACTCTATGCTATGACTTAACTATTTTAAGAACAAAAGTAAAATATAAACTCGTCATCCTGAAAATCTTCTGATAATAAACAATCTACCATTCGATTATTTTATAATTTCAAGTTCTTAATTACTAACATTTTGGCTTCCCTACCTATTTTTGGAATATCTCAATACCTTGCATTATTTTGAGGATGCAGAGAAATATTAGGCTAGTAGCGTTGTTAAACATTTTTTTTAAGGATTCATGCTGATATTAATGATATTAGTATTTCCGCAACTCTACCAGGGTTTTAGAGATTATAGAGTAGGTATACCTATACCTACCTACTTTATGGTTAGAATTTACCACTGTCACTAAGCCGCAAATGCACCTAAACGCGAGATTTTTAAAACCGTTACATGTCATCATCTATCAATGAGGCTGTGATAGACTAGACTCGTGATAGTAGCGATAGGTATAAAAAGATAGAGACTTATTCCAAGACTAAAAAATATTCTCGTTGGGATGAATCGACCCTTAGGGAAGTAAATCATTGTTTTATCTAAATACTTAATATTCTTCGGTGTATGTGCTTTTATACTACCTACTGTTTTCAAAAAATCACTTAATTTTATAGTAAAAATTTATAATACTTGTGGTCAGAATAAACAAGACACAAATGACAGTTGTATTTGTAATTGTGCACTTTCTATCGTAGGTATAAGGTGATCTGACCCGCAGTATTCAGACATGTACATTCAAGGAAACTGATACCTTTGCCGCTTTGAACCTTTTCACAGTGCATTTCATACTGCCTTGATTAGGAGTTATTATGGTATGTCACAGTGACATTTCTTGTGAAAGGGTCCAAAGTGGCACAGTTATCAAATTATTTGACTGTACCAATACGTAACGCTGCCTCTGGTGGCACATTGTACCTGGGAAGCCGAGCAAACTGTAAGTTTTATTTCCCCGGGAGGCGTGGGCGAGCTCTGGCTCCCTGCAACGTGACCAGCGCTGCCCTATACGGCTCCCTAATTTCTAAAGAGTTATGGGTCTACTTCCAGAAAATTACGTGACTAATTTGTTGTTCATTTAAAGCGTTACTTTGCAGAGTTTTTCCGCGACATGAAGGAAAACAGTCGATTCGAGTCGATTCGATGTGATCGCTCGCTCAGCACGGCTGGGTGGCTGGGCAAATTGTTCGGTCCATTGTTCACGTGATAGTAAAGGAACTTACTTAAAAGTTTTGGTTAGATAGGTCGTCTACACGCGTGACGTGGCGATTTATTTGCACACTACATAGTCCATGACACTTAATCAGTGTACCCCCAGAATCAAAATTAGACATAGATTGAATATTGAAGCCGTTAAACTACACCTTTGCATCGACATACTAATAGAATAAGCACATCAAGATTCTTCTTCCGTTTAAATTTTTTATCGGAACTATAATCATCATAATACTTTACATAAACATAAAGCCTGTATTCCCAAATGGGGTAGGGAGAGTACCCGAAACGTTACATATACAAAATCACCAGACCATTTCAGGTTTCAAAGCTGCTTTTAGCACAAGGTTTGAAGATTGATGAGAGAGGCATAATAGTGACAGGTTGCTAGCCTGTAGCTTAAAGCCTACCTTAACTCTCATTAATTCTTACGATACCCACGAAAGAAATGGGAAGGTGTTATTTTGACCCCGACAGACAGCACACGGTTACTATTATTATACCGTTAAAAATGTGAAAGTCTACTGTGAGGGATTAGAACGTTTAGTTGTTAGATATTCAATCATGCATGAGCAGCTGAACGGATTTGAGTGAAATTTGGTAGACAAATGGGCCATGACCGGAATAACTACAAAGGATGATTTCAATATTCCCGTTTGATACCTAACAATGATCATGCCTACCGTAGAGCTGGCTGAAGAATACTGCTTGATATGACAAAAGTTAAAAAACTCTAACGTCTGCCACGTTATTATAGGTATATTATAAAAACACACTTGTTGTGTTCATATGATTCATTATAGTAAGTAGTAGTTCCTTTATTTTGCATAAAAATACGCAATTGTGTAGGAAATAGGCTAGGCAATAAATCGAAAAACAATTAGTGTTTGTTATTTTATAAGTCTTGAGAAATAATAGATGCAGATAAGTTTTTTTTACTCGTAGCTACATACAACGCTTGTCGAATTTGAGATCTAGGTCACCGCCAAGTATAAAGAAAAGGGGAAAGGTGCACACATCACGCCGGTATTTCCAGATAGGGTAGCACATGAAACAGTACACTGTCAAATAAATTGTTTATGCTTTTCTAGCCACCTCCAGCATACTTTTTAGGTTTCAAAGACCGTCTTGTAACTAGGTATCTACTAATCCTTGAAATGTTTGAAATGTTCACTTTTTTATTAGTTTCAAAGCTAATAATTTAATAAGACAGACAATGCAATGAATCAGAGAGGTAAGTGACAATTAATCTGGCTTACACAAATATATCGACGGCCGGATAGCCCAGGGGTTAGAGAACCTGACTGTGAAGCTTAAGGTCCCGGGTTCGGTCCCCGGTCGGGGCAGATGTTTGTATGTTGAATACGAATGTTTGCTTTCGAGTCTTGGATTTTTATCTATATACATATAAGTAAGTTTATCCGTTGTCCAGTACTCATAAAACAGGCATTAAATTGCCTACTTTGGGACTAGGTGATTGGTGTAAAAATTGTCCAGTGATAAAAAAAAACACAAAAACATGGCAAAATTAAAACGAAATGTGAGCTCTGTGAGTCAAGGGCCAGCTCTGACATGACCATTCGTTGCGCGTGCGCGGGGCTACCGGCAGCTTGCCTGCGCGCCGCCCGGCGTGCGGCGTGCGGCGGTCAAGGAGCCACAGGAAGCATGCTCATCCCCGGATTCCCCTACCCACGCTGTAGCTTTTCACTACGTAACCATTTTGCGATTTGTATGAATCACACAAAGTAGTTGCATCTTTTGATTGCATTTTTATAAAATCCAAAGTTCTAAATTTTACTTTTCATAATATAACCGATTTTAGGAGTCTTTTTTAGAGTCTACTAATATTTTTGGAAAGACCATTGCCATGCACGGTTGTCTCAAAAACAATGAAAAAATAATTACATAAATTTAATTAGTGAAAGGAAAGGGGGCTAAATAAAAAACATATATCTACGTCGCCTAATCAGAAAAGACACTATGGGACTCCCAAATCCGCGTGATACTCTGTAAGTACTGATTTAACAAACTGTGTCAGACTCGCAAACCATACGGGGGGAAACTACATTTTACTGAATTTTCCTTTAATCAAGCAAGTTACTCTATGGATAGAACTCTGCAGAAGTTAAACATACAGAAATACCTCTAAGGAGCCAAAATATTTTTTGTTTTGTTTTTCTTTCCTGTACGAGCAATCAGTACGAGTACAAATCGGTCTATCTACATGGATTATCGATAAAATTCTGTTACACGAAGACCTTTAATCCGGGTCCAAAAAGTGTCAACTGACCGTTTAAGAACCTTACATGTTACCATTTTTAGCATAGGAGTAGTATACATATATAGATTAGGTAGATATACAATTAACGTAGACATTATGATAAGCGATAAGCAGTGATAGCGATAACATTAATTGTAGTTGCAGTTCTGTCACTCAGTATCGTATTCTAAGTCATGTTGACGTAAAGAATTCGGAGCTCAAAGATCACCCTTAGGGTGGTTGATGAGAGAAGCAGGCGTCGGCCGGTCCGCGGGGAGCGCACGTGGCGCGGCGGGCGCGGCGCGGCGCCCCCGCACGTTGCGAGCGTGCCGCGCGCACGTGGCATTGAGCGTGCTTAGGTGCTCGGCCATCGTCTCCTTCAATCCTGTTTCAGTACTCTTCGGGAACGGTCGCGTCATTCGGTGTGTGAACCTAAAACCGCGACGATTGAGTGTGTTAGAGGGAATAGGGCCGGCGCGTGTTCGCGATGCTGGCCCGCGCGGCGGCCGCTCGACCGGCATGGCTATATCGACATGGGCACCGAGCCCGCGCGGCCCTCTTGGTGCGAGCACTCGCTGCCGCACCTGGAGCTGTGCTTCAAGCTGCCGCCGACGCCGGTCTCCGATAAGCCGCTCGAGTCGCACATTCAACGCAGCGTACCTTCCCGCTCCCCGTCGCAAGGTACGCTACTACAAATTTTCATTGATGAATTTTTAGTGGCGTTTAGCGTTTACCTATTAGTTTATTATGCATTCTAGCTTTTATTTTAGAAATTAAAATGGAAAGCAGGAGATTTCGATATTATGATTAAAATGTATTTTTGTTTTATTTTTATTTTTTATTTTTTTCAGATCCATTTCTTGCTTTTCTTTTTTTTAATTAAAAATTTGGAAAGTTTTAAAAATGTAAGCTACTTTCAAATTACTGACTAAAAGCAAACATAAGTTTCTTGTTAGTAGTTTAAAAAAAGTTGAAAAACAGGGAACCGAGATTTTTATAATAATATATCGATGGTCCCTACGTAAATCATCGAAACTCATAATTGTTCATTTTTTTTTATTCGTGTAATCTACTTCTTTCAACTCACCTATATTTTACAGCCTTAAAAAAAAGAGGTTTTCTTATTTTTATTGCTGATATTTGAGTCGTAAAACATCGAAAACATAATAGCATTTCCGTAGTAGACTATCGTAACGTCGCATAAGCCCGCGAAGCGGTCAGCTGGCAAGAAGCGACTTAGCTTACAAGGCTTTACAATTTTACTATAATTTGATTCTAATAACACGTAATAATGATACAAAACAAATTTAATGCATCAAGATCGATAGAATTATTGTGCATTTAAGGTTTTGATTAATAATTATTTAATGTGAACATTTAACTGCATTACCGATCAACGTTTTACGCCGACGTTCTCGTTTCTTTTTTCAACTTTCGATAAATTTATTTTAATTTTTTTGCTAAAATTTTAATGTTAGTCACCTTGGCATACAAAATAGAAAATATTATGGCAGTATTGATAAGCATATCAAACAATAGTTAGTTACTTACTATCTAACTAAAATGTCAGTAAAATATCGTTTTATATTCTTCGCTGCCCACACTGTGTACCTACATAATTTGGAGACGAAAAATAGGACGTGGGAATAGTTGACGAAGAATTATCTAAGAACTATCTAGCTACGCCAAATTGATGGTTTCTGGAGGTGGCGGTAGAAAAATCACAAAACGCAATGAACAGTTTTTGAACTCTTTAAGGACTAGATAATAATATATAAAATAGTTATCCATGTCAAGTAATAGGCTAAATGACTAGAAAAAACTATTCAATCCGTCAGATAGACTACGAAAAAATATTGTACCCATATTTTTTCTTTTATTTCACAGACGAAAAATGACGATAATACAGAATCCAAAAGTTTCGCGTGACGTCACGTTTGACTAAAAATTGTACTGATTTTTACTCTAACGTGACGTCACGAGCCCCCACTCAGGAAGGTGTCTCATTTTTTTTCAATAGGTAATCTAACTTACGGACTAATTAGAATGTCAATTTTCTAACCCTGTCATCATCCCTATTGTCTTGGGATTTTTTGCGTCGTTCATTGCAAACTGTACACAACTACATACCTACAACAGGTGACTTAAGTACTTAAGTTTTTCACCTTATACTATAATAGTAGGTAATCGAACGGTAGATTTAAATTAGTCGCGAATGCGATTTCAGAATGCCTCTAACAAAGACTAAAGCGATAAGCATTGTTTTAGGCTCGGGGGCAAAAGTACCAAGATAATGCTCTCCAATATGCGGCCGCTTTCTTTTTAACTTAACGTGGTTGGTGAAACTCCGTTCCGTTTTTAGGTACCTTCTCATTCATAAAATACGATTTAACTGAAAATATAGTAAAATCTGTTTCTAATAAGGTCAGTTATTTCAGTAGTTTGGAATATGGCTTTAAGAGTAAATCTGTACCTACATTTACTTAACTACATAATACATAAGCAACATCACAAAACAACACATACTTAGGTACCTACATAGATTTGACTCACAGACACGATATCTAGGAACAGTTGGTACCAGTACGTCTAGTATGTTCATTTCGATGGTGCTGTCGTTAACGAATTTGTTTGCGAGTTATCGCAAAATTGTATGGAAAGCGAGACAGCGCCGCCAGCCGAACGTCGACAAGTCTCCATACATTCCGCGACAACTCGCAAACGAATTCGTTAACGACTGCACCATCGAAATGAATACACTTAGACGTACAGTCCTGCGCGGTTGCCGTCCGCTTGTGACGCGCCCGCGGACGAGTCTGCCACCTTTCCAAAAGTCATTACTGGAGAACTATCTATACACCAATCTATAACAAGTAGGTATATTAAATTAAATGCCTCGAAAGTGTTTTCCCAGTTTTCCATTAGCTTACTGCAAATAATGTATTATAATGAGAATGGGAATTTAATACACTTTAAAATATATCATGCATTTCACCAATGTTGACATCGCCGCAACCGCAAGATACGTAAGGTAGATGTACCAATGTTCGACGCCTCAATGCCCAGTAGATGACACCCATCTGTCACATTTCTTACTCGCGCGTGAGTCCGACTTGCACTTGGCCGTTTTTTTATATGTTTAGCTAATTTTAAGACTTAACTTCCATGAAGGCTGCATATGTTAGTCTGTTATTGTACAAATGTAGCGCGGAATTTAACTTTTGCTAAACTTTACATACTACAAGTGCCAGATGCTGAGTTATTAAATTAAACATGATTTCAAGTAGATTATGAAGAAAGTGGGTGTAAATAACTCAGCACAAACTTGTCTGTTTATATGATTCATGTTTATTGAGTTTCATTAGTTATTACAGAAAAAACGCAATATGGTAGAACATCGCCGTCTGCCTACACACCACGTAAAGACGACGATTAGTTGTATCAAGTGATGGTTACTAACGACCAATATTACCCCTATAATCGTCAGTTAAATATGCTAATGTGGTAGTCATCATCTGCCACTTGGAACTCCTCGCCTCGTGAGGCGCGGGTCACGCTTGCGCTGATGGGAAGATCACCGGAGACACGTGGAGGGGACCAGAGTCATTTTATTAGATGCAATTTATCGCTGCTGCATCGCCAACCTTGAGAAACCGCGCTTGATAACTGCCCTAGAGCTCATTTCTTAATCGGAACGATAAACGCATAAACGGATACTATCCGTCTACATTTTCGTAAAAAATATTTAAATAAAAATATTTTCAAATGTTAATCAGGGTTGATTTTGAATGTTAATCCCGATCTAGAATTGTGATTCTGTACTTTTTGTTTAATATCATTCCTTAATAAAATCCAGCAATACAAACAACTTGTCTTTGGAATATTAACTTATACATACATACATATTCTCACGCCTGTATTCCCAAGAGGGGTAGGCAGAGCACATGAATTCAAAAATCCAGTGCCACGTTTAGCAATTTCAGGGTGACCAGATGGTTAAATGTGATATTGCAGTGACAGGTTGCTAGCCCATCGCCCACAATACACTAACCCTTTCCCAGAGTCGACTCTTACGACACCCACGGGAAGAAAGGGGGAGGTGCTATTCTAACCCGGCACCACACGGGGCAAACCCGGAATTTATTTCTCTTTTTTATTAATTTATATAGAAAAGAATTGTGATGATCAGTCCAAATGGGCCAGTATAGTGCCGAGAAAGAATATTTACTCTTAGGAACCACGATATCGATTTTGATGACAAATGAAAATGCATGAATTAAAAAAAAAACCTATTCAAGATTCTTTGTAGATATTACGATGTTTTTTAATATTGGGCATTTACCTACTGCTTATGTTATTTGCAATCGATATTCAATTAGAAATAACGTATTACCTACTTAGATTAGAATTACCTAACTACACATAGTATGAGAACATGATTGTGTTGTGTACTTAGTAGGTAGTACTTGCGAACAGCGTTCGCTTTTGCTTGGAAGGACAATTACGAAAGTGAAAAGAAAGTACCTACTGAAGACAAAATAAGTTTAATTTGCTTGATTTTTTTAATGTTAGTTTACTTACCTAATGTTGTGAAGAATTAACATTAGATACGCGTTAGATTGTGTATTCAGCCTACTCAGGTTGTGTATAACAGGTGTGTAGGCAAAACAGTGGACGGTGTTATTGTACCATGCGCCACAATGGTGTGATAACACGCCGATAACAATCCGCGCCGCTGCCAACCCTGACATTGGCCGCGTCACTTCGACACTCCGCAATAACTGTAACGCACTCGCATGTGACACAAATCAACATGTCTTTTTAAGTAATATGCGTGTGCAAACAGGGTATATGCTTCATGTCCGTTTACGTGCTAAATTGAATAGATGCTTGCGCAGGATGGGGATTCATTTCTCATTCAGAGCGTCTAGTGTGTTCAATTCGATGGTGCAGTCGTTAACGAATTCGTTTGCGAGTTGCCGCGGAATGTATGGAGACTTGTCGACCGTGGCAGTTGTGCAAACGTTCCGCTGGCGGCGCTGTCTCGGTTTTCATACAATTTAGCGATAACTCGCAAACGAATTCGTTAACGACTGCACCATAGAAATGAACACACTAGACGCAGTCTTTTTTTACGATACCTACTCGACTGAAAGTTTTGTTAGTGATCGTGCGTCTTTATCATTTACATATATGTTCTTCATTAGTTTACTTAGGTGAATTTTATATAACATTTACAATTGAATATTTTACTACTATGTACAAGTAAAACAGCTGGAAAAGAAAAAAATATTAATCCAAAAGCGTTCGCAAACTTTCTCTTTTTTATTTACTTTAATTTAAATTAAAATAAGGCTATACAATATAAAAAGTATGCTGTAATTGCTGTAATTGTAACATTACAAATACATTTTAATCGTAATATTATAATAATAGTCTTGTATATTATTCCAATTAATTTTAATTTGACGAATAGTGTAGAAAATAATGAGACGCCGGGGAGTGAGTTTCAAAAAAATTGTACATAAATTAAGGGTTAATAAAAACAAAATCACGATCGCGTCTTTTGTGTAACGAAAATTACCTATACAAAATGTATGGGTAATTGTCGTTACACAAAAGAATCAATTAACTTTTGTTTTTATTAAAGCCCTTAACTATGTACAATTTTTTTGAAACTCACCCCGGGATGGATATTTAATCAAACTATAGAAAAATTATAAAGAGGAAAGATTTGTCTGTCTCTATTGAATGGCCTCCCCAATTAGCAGATCGATTTAAAGTTCTTTCTCCCCTGAGAAGCTACAATATTACCGGGTGACATAGGCTATATTAAATCCCAAAATATTTACAGAATAAATATACGTACACCCGTACAACAGCCTAGACAATTGATTCGACTGTACGATTAGAAAATCACGGATGAATGAAAATCAGATACAATATACCTAATAGATAAAGCCACCATATTACTACGGCTCTCTACACGTAAAATACTAGAATTTTTGTTCTCTTATAGGGTAAAACTTGAGTTTACAGAGAATAAAGAAGGAATGCACTGCATTGCGCGTTCAGCAACACTATTATTTTACTGTCTGGAGAAAGTACCTACGTTAAAAAAAAACATTTTGCAGTGAAAAGGGACGAACACAGTGTAGGCAATTAATGCAGTTCTTTAATTGTGTCACTCAAAAGGAGTAAGTAGTAAAAGGTCATGTTTTGCTCGAATGTAAACATTAGTTACATAAACGGCCGGCACCGAGACGGCGATAGTGAAAACTGCCAACCGCAAGGTTAATTCTACCGCTCTACCGAGTAGGTTTGGCATATTCGATGTTTCTTGCAAGTTTCGGCGCAGGTGAAAGTGTTCGTATTTTTGAGAAAGGAAAAGTTGCTTATTTTTTGTGGCAAGTGAGGCTGCGCGAGCCCCGCATCCCCCGCGCCCCTCGGCGCGCATGAAAGTGAAACTTGTGCGTGCTGTTTTCGACTGCAACACTATGTTCGCATTCCAATGTCAAGCTCATAGTTATTACGTTCTAAAGTTTGGAGTTTTCGGGTATTTTTAAAAAAATTAGGCCCTGTAGTGTGCACGTGTAACTACATTTTCGATACAAATGTAATTTTATGAAACAGAGTTTGGAAAGCTTGTTTCCTGGTGAATTTTACTGTATACCTAACTATAAATAGGTCATGAGCGAAAGCTCTTAGTGTTGAGGATAAAGGTCACTGCAAGCCAATGGCCCCCAGGTGCAATCGTCAGGGTTTACGCTTCACCACTCCGCGATGCAGCGCAGTCCCCTTTCTGTATAGGCACCGATAATACATACATTCTGCATTTTTTCACTATAGCTGCTCATGATTGTTAGAGTACCTAAAATCGGGGTAAAAACTATTTTGATACAAAAAATATTATTATGTACCTAAAGAAGAAAACATTTTCAACGGCAAAATTATCTGCGTACCCTATTTTTTTCATTCATCAATTATGAGAGTGATAATGAAACCACACTTTTACAATAATAAAAAAGAGTGGATAATTGGGCCGCTTGCAGACGTTCGTTTCTTTTTTCATCGGACAACCGACGTCTCCAAGGCCTTAGAAAAACAAAGTCCGTTGTAGATGGTAACTCTTCTTGTTTTTGGTGTGACTGTAGTCTTACACGATTAGTCTTTTCATTTTGCATATTCACGTCGTTTGCGGAAGTCTGGTTCTTCCAAAGGTACGAAAAGCATTAATCTGTAATACATAGCGTCATCAGTGTTTTCTAGCGTAGGCAGGTACATATCGTCAGTGGAAAAGAAAAAACGCTAAAGCGCCAAGTATCTATATGGCGCTTTAGCGTTTTTTCCTTTCCACTGACGATATGGTAGACAGCGATAAACAGGTTCAACTATAGCATCTATCAGTGGCATAGAAGATTCTTTAACGTAATTTGAAAGTGTCCTGGGCCATCCCTGGTTATCGTTCGTCGTTTAGCTAAACCTACTGAAACAATGAATTGGTATATAAATGCATTCATGTAAATAATATTGATAAATCTGAGTTGAAATATTAAAAATATTACAGGTAATCCAACTATTAACATGTTGACTTGATCCATCCGAGAATATTTTACGTGAAGTAATAACCAATTACGTGACCCTTGTTTACCATGAGCGACCACACTAGCGACAAGTTATTTCAAATTGGAGATGTATATTTTTCCAAACTAGGTATTAATTTTACGTTATAAAAAGTACCTACCTAGCTTAAATATGTCCTTTGATGAGCTTCAGTCTGTCTTTATGCCAGATGTCGTCGAAATCGGTTCAGCGGTTGAAGCATGAACAGGTAAAAGATAGATAGATAGATATACTAGGACCATCACACTTACAAATATTAGTAAGGAAATAGGAATTTATTTCTTGCATTACCACGGGATAGCATGCACTCGCGCTGTAGCGTATTGCATAATAGTATTATTTGTGTAATGAATACCTAGTTACATATTTTATTTACACATAATTACATAGAGTACGGAGTCGAGTTCAAGTTTGGGATCCATTTTAGAGGCGCGATAGCGGGGGTTATCGGATGCTACTCACGCGCACCGACTGTACGTCAATTAACTAAGTCTTTGTTAAATCATCAATTCATTGGGTACTTAATAATCCAATAATGATCACTCGACTAAAGAGATAAGCTGCGACTAGCCGCTGGAACTGCAATTGTAAATAAGCGTCGAGAGTCCACGTGCAAATTGCGTTATTACAACTGAAAAATGAACCATGTGCATTTGTTTTTGTACTGCGAGGCTACAGAAAAAAATAGTTATTTATTTAGTAAGAGTAGGTAGGTAGTTACTTAAAATTGTCTAACTTTTCGACGGTGAAGCGGATCGTTGAATTTATCGAAACGGCTATCAAAGTCAATTGCGTTGCTTTGCTGAGCTCCATAGTAAAATGATATATGGATTAAACTCCTTTGCTTCCCCGCTAAGTTAGTGAAACTATGCTCATCAGGAGCACCTTCCTTGATTTATTGTCATAATAAGTAATCAACGCAATCTTAAGTTAATGTAGGTATGTACAGTCAAAGAATTTGATTACTGTGCCACTTTGTACCCTTTCACAAGAAATGTCATTGTGACATATGTACCATACTATATAACTACTAATCAAGGCAATATGAAATTCATTGTGAAAAGGTTCATAGTGGCACAGGTATCAGTTTCCTTGACTGTACAATCCAATCTACCACCACCAATGCAACGCCGCTGACGATGCCTCGGAGAGAAGCGAAGCACATGTCCGGCTTCTATTGTACGGTTCTAGCAGTTTTAGTCGTAGGATGGGTTGAGTTTTCGTCAATCATTTCGAGGTTTAAATTTACAAAATGTTTTACTCACTTTCCTACTTCGCAAGGGCGCAACAGACATAATTTAACATAATTTTACAGGCGTAATTAATTTTACCTAACCCTAGGTATGTAATTGCAAATAATCGTTATTTCATCACACTTTCCTTTTTTAATTAACAATTACAATGGCCGCAGCATACTTTTAAAAGACTAATAAAAAATGCAATCGACGGTAACTAACGAGGAAGTATTGTAAAATTCCTGAAAAGCGCATGAGTCAACGAAGGGCCCATCTGGCCGAAGGAAAACACCATTGTTCTGGCTATCGGCGCGCGCAGGCCTGCGCCGGCGCAGCTGGCGGCGCCAGGGCTGGCACAACCGGCCCTAAGGACCATATCAAGAACCTGTGTCAAATTGACCACGTGCTTAGTTATTTTTAAATCAATAAATTATCGGGTCTAGTTTTCTTACGACATTTGTTTAAACATACAGACATTTGCTTAGCTGTATTTATTTTTTGTACGTACGAGTACATAGTTGATTTTTATACTAATATCTGGTAAGGGGGCGTCCATAAATTACGTGAGTAGTTTTTTTTTAATTTTCTGCATGGTGAGATGTCGTGAGATTTTATTCAACCCCCTCCCCCATCCTCCAATCTCAAGTGAGATTTTTCAAAATGTGAGTTTCCCGTGTGGTGCCGGGTTAAAATAGCACCACCCCCTTTCTTCCCGTGGGTGTCGTAAGAGTCGACTCTGGGAAAGGGTTAGTGTATTGTGGGCGATGGGCTAGCAACCTGTCACTGCGATATCACGTTTAACCATCTAATTACCCTGAAATTGCTAAACGTGGCACTGGATTTTGGAATTCATGTGCTCTGCCTACCCCTCTCGGGAATACAGGCGTGAGAATATGTATGTGTGTATGTGAGTTTCTTACGTAAACGCATTGGATTGTTATTGTAAAAAGAAAAAAAAGTGAATAACGTCATAAAAAAATTTTTTTTTCTTCTTTCAGAGACACTCATGAAGTGTCAAATATATTTGATAAAGCAATATCTACACTTTGGTTTTTAAGACCTTAGGCAATATAGACTATCTGGAATAAATGGACCAAAGTAGTACATAGTTTTTTTTGTTTGTTTCAAACAAGAAAAAAATTGCGTGATATTTGCCGAGACCCCCCCGTCCCCCAACGTAAGATTAGATGAGATTTGACTCGACCCCCTCCTCCCCTTAAACACCTCACGTAATTTATGGACGCCCCCTAAAGATAAAAATAGTGTCACGTATAGAGATTTTTATTGTATTTTAAAATTACTTCCTTTAAGTAACTACCTACATATGAAACTGTCGTCGCCTTAATTTGAACTCTATTAACTCTACAATTCGTCACGGAACTCTCGATCTCTCAGGCTAAATGTACAATTCACACACCTTATCGTAGATTTTGTTTATAAAAATCTTGAAAGTAGGTTCTTGATTGGATCGGAAAACAATAGAGCCACCACGATTTTACACCTGTATGGGCAGCTTTGTAAATCGCGTCGTCTCTACCTAATGAATTACGTTATCGATTCTGACACTCATTTTGACATCTGCTCTGTCTTAGAACATAGGTTTAACTCGTGCTATCACCCTATTACTTTCAACAATGACATGAGAACATAATTTGAACTAACCAACCATTGTAGAAAAGAATTAAACGCGCGATATAGACGTTCATTAGGTAAGGGATCCCCTAAGACTTAGTTATCACAGCGTGACGAGACCTCCTAACTGACTAATTCCATCACATTGATCTATTTAAAATAAAAAATGTTTTACATTTGTGACGTCGGTTTTGGTTTCCAAACGTAATTTGGTTTTACGGTCAATTAGATCTACATCTAGGAGATTATAGAAAAGTTTGATTCGCTTTCAGTAGCGTAACGCACACCTAATAGCAATAGGTACAAGTGAAATAGATGAGTCGCGATCTTTGTTTACAAGCAACAAACGACACGTGCACTCGTGTGTACACATAACATGCGCCGCCACCAGTAGGTAATCAGTTATCGCGTCGAGAGTGATCGCGCATCGTATTATGTCACTGTAATTAAAAACTAAGCCGCGTGCAGAGGAAGTGGAGGAAGCGGGTGGAGGTCTATCAAGTGAGAGGCAAGAGAGCCGCCGCGGGAGGCTCGGGCGCGCGGCGGTGGGGCGAGGCGCGGGAGGGAGGCAGCACGCGTGCGACCGCGCGTCGGCCTGTCGCGCGCCGCACGCTGCCGCGATCGCACGCCCTGCGTGACCCGCGCCCGCGCCGCGATGAGTGAACACTGAGCGAGTGCGTCGCGGAGCGCCTCGACTCTACCTGATGGAGTACCAGCACCCGCAAGCCATCCAGCCGCTCGGGCCGCCGGCGCCGCCGCCGCAGCTGCTGCCGCCGCCGCACCCGCCGCTGCCCTCGCTGCCGCAGC
Source organism: Adoxophyes honmai (assembly GCA_005406045.1). Taxonomy (NCBI): domain Eukaryota; kingdom Metazoa; phylum Arthropoda; class Insecta; order Lepidoptera; family Tortricidae; genus Adoxophyes; species Adoxophyes honmai. Next base: position 142,595 of record BHDV01012988.1, read on the forward strand.
TGCAGCACGGCCACCCGCACGCGCAGGACGAGGACCGCTGGAGCCAGTACCACATCTGGAGGCAGCACGTCTTCGTCAACGGTCAGTGCCCGCGAGCTGGTCTCGCGACCAGGAAGCCCACCACTTTCTCCGCGTGGTCGACGCTGCCCCGGGCGCCGCGCGGGCGCGGATGCGGACACGAGAGAGCCGTGAAAAAAAGAGAAAGTGCCCGAGCGCAACCCGATATCGGATGGAACTTTTTGGTTCATCGAGAGTTCTTTGTTTCGGCCTTTCACTCGTTGCGATTTGTCTTCGTTCAGGCTTCGCCTACCTACCGGTTCGACTGAATAGGATCATGACTGTGACACTGTGCATAGATTCGTGACACAAGTTACCTATATAGTCTACTCTCTATGTTATTGTGGATAAAATTCCAATCCTATTTTTGAAATGGTAATAGGTACGTTAATAAACTTAATTCATTTCAATGGTAATCTAAAAGTCGTATAAACAACTTATCTCAAGTTGATATTTGAAAGAATTTAGTTAAGGTCTGACATTTGTTTCTGGCCAGTACCTATTACTTTAGATAAACAACTTTAAGTCAGCTGTTCTTCTATTTTTTAATTTTTTTTTTTTCAATTTCTTTACATTAGTTACCTAGTTTCCGTGCGGCGTTGGTTTTGAATAACACCTCTCCATTTCACCCGTGAGTGTCATGAGAGGCGACTACAGAAATAGGTTAAGGTGACGCAGGCGATGGGATAGGTACCAATCAATGACACTTTTACAAGTTGATCTGATGCGTAAACCTAAAATTGCTTAAACTGCCCCAGACGCGTAAAATAGTGAAGAAATTTGTATACAAAACGTCTCGTGTCTCTGCTCCCATGTATTTGCATTAGTAAGCAATTATACCGTGCTCTATGTTTACTAGTTGGCTGGATTATCCAATTTAAAAGAGAATTTAAATAAGGACAGACTCGGTCAGGCATGAGTCTCGCAGGAGTGTCGGTGGCAAACCCGATTAGCGGGCTGGCCGGGGAAGCCGTAGCGCGGAGGCGGCCCCGCCGCGGCTCGCCGATAACCGTGCCTGGCCAATTAAACCACCACCTAACTTCTCAAACTATTATTGCCCTTGCCATTGTTGTCCGTTCGGAAAAGAAAGCTTTCAAGCTTTATTAAATAGATACAATACGTATTCGGTGTCATAGCGTAAAGTTGAAAGTTCAACGATTACATAGTAGATAATAAGCATGATATCGAATCAACATACCTAAGCATTCGGACGTGAAGATCTCGAAATGTATGTTACAAAATACAATAAAAAATATTGATTAGATGATATAAAATCCCAATCCGCACTGGGCCCGCATGGGAACTATAGTCCAAGCCCTCTTATACTGAGAGGAGGCCTGTGCCCTGCAGTGGGACGTATATAGACTGATGACGATGATGATGATGATGTTATAAAATTGTGCATACTTAATAACTGAGATGATAAATTTTTAATCTATGAAGAATATAAAATAAACAGCATTTGTTTTCGACAAATGTGAAGTCAAACACAAAGGCACTTCCCGCTGTTCGTACATTTTCTTTGCTCGACAGATTCTAATGCGGCTTATGATAAACACAAACAATAGTTTTTGTAAAAGATATAGTATATGTAAGGTATAAGCAATAGAAACAACCATACGAACAAGACGCCAGGCAGCTTAACGCGTTACGGTTTAAAAAAAACAGCAAGAAATTAACTAAGTAAATATATTTCGATAATTAATCATTAATAGCCTGTTATTAGATCCTGAGTGTCCGTCACTCTGAATTCTAATGTGACGCCTTCTATTGCTCCAATCATTTTCATACTTCCCTAACACAAAGAGACCAACATCGAACCTATTATTCTTCTACTTTACTGCATTAATTGTTTAAGTAAACAATGCACCCTTTTTAAATAAATTTGCCTTTTTTTTCTTATTGATCTACATTCGAGTAAGTTCGAAAATAAATAGTACATTTCAGATAAATTTATGGTAAGTGTCCTAGTTTGTCCTTCATTGGCTTTGGCACGACACCTGTAAAGTGTTTATTGTAATGTATTCCGTGGTCTAACTTGGGAGCACAACATTAACTTATTTAGCAACCTTGCGGATTTGTAACATGAGCCAACGCGTATTTAAGTAGTTTAATTGGTAGTTGTGACCTAATTATTTTAAGTTACTTACTTTCTGGGACAAACAAATTATCACTAAGAGGGTTAGTTGATACAGATATTGTTTTCACTTAATCTCAAATTCTCAAAGTATCATGGTACTTAAGCTTCTTGCAAGATAAATTCAATGTATTGGTTTCTCAATTTGGTTTACTTTTATGGTTAAAGATCGTCTAAAACTCAAACATGATGCCAGTTTGAGTTATTCGGATAAAATATCTCTATTGACTAATAAAACCGTCAAAAAGTCCGATTTCATAAGTTAACAGTGTAATGTTAGTTTTAAGATTCAAATTTAACCCATCTTTAAATTTGAGCAAATACGCTTGGAGTCGGAAAATCTTAAAAGTAGTTATTTATTTCTATCTCCCATTGTGTTAATTGTGTTAATCACGTGATGTTTTTTGCCTTTAACGGTTTAAAGTATTTTTTTTTAATTAAAAATTTAATTATAGCTAGTGTATTCTCAAAGATTAGTTTTAAAACGTTTTAAAGAAAATTATTATCTATTTGATTTTGAAGTTGCTCAATTTATTTATTGAGTATTTCTCAAAAAACAAATAGTTTGCTCACCTGCGATACGCCATGACCCATCACATCCACGATAGCTAAATGCTTCTGTGCAGCATTTGCGCCTCCATACCTCAAAAATATACATCTTACAAATCAAACTATCAATACCACCTTCACATTATCCATATTCTGATATACGTTTCGAACTTATCTGAGGTTATGCCATGAGAAGCCAAAGCAACAAGTCTTTCATTAATTTAATTGTTTGAGAAAATGTAGGTCGTAATTTTTCTTCATTACAAATTTCATCTGAGTGCAGTTTAAGTTTATTTGCAGTTGTGCCTAAAATATGAGACGATTTTCAATACAAAAAATCTACTAAGTAGAGTTAAAAAAGTTTACGCCAAACTTTCATAAAGCACAATTACCTAAAGCAGGATTCCGTAATAACTTTTCCAGAGTCGTGGATCCCTCGTCTGTGCGCTTGAGTAAATTTTAGTGTCTTTTTAAGTTCTAACCTAGGCCAGAATCTGTTTTATCCAACAGGTCATGCTTATCTTTTTGAGCGAGTTTTCGATTTTCAGTAACGGATGGTCCCCATATCAATACATTAAGTATATAGACTTTTCTTTCTCTAGTTAGCCAAACTGTCGATAAATAGAATATTGGGAGGCAGGTCGCAAATGTGAATCAACTGCTGTGCGAATAACTCCTGACAAATAACATGTTACGAACATCAAAATCCCACTTTCTATGCAATTTTAGAGGTACATACATACGATCACGCCTGTGTTCCCAAATGGGGAAGGCAGAGCACATGAAACGTGACAGGCAAAACCATTATTATGAATAAATCATGCTCTCCTATATCTATTGCAATCCCTTGTGAAAGATAGTAACTGTAGTTTAATTCTCCAACATCTATATTATAATTAAGTTACGCGTTAAACTACCCGTCGTTTTCAAATGTGATAACATAATATGATAAAACTTGACTTCTAAAGATAACGGTAATTAGATTAAAATATGGCAACACTGGATCTGCGAGATGCGGTGCGCGAAGTGCATTGGACACTGAACTTGGCATTGGTGCTTTGTTGACATTACATGAGCGATATGTGTGCGAGGTTATATCACAGAGAAATTAGTCAGCGACCAGACAAGCGATGAGAGTTATGTCTTGTCCGGTGCGCAAACACTTCTGCATTGATGCAAACTAAAATGTCCAACTGCTAACTATGGAATTTAGAATTAAAGGGACAACGTATTGAAAAGGATATATGAAGCCGTAACAATTTTATTATTCATCACTGTCATGAATTTCATGAGTTCCGCTTTCTATAGTTGCCTTTCAACAGTGTGTGAAATAGTTTCACATTCGCCATCAAATTACTTTTTGTTTAAAAACTGTTTTTTTTTAAATCTTTTGTCGCATCCCAACTTCCTGTAAAATCATTCATTTACTAATATAAACTTTGAATTATTCGCCATGCTTTCATATTGGCGAACACTCATACAGGGATGCCTCATTCCTTTCACTCTCCTGTAGCAATACCGTTCTCTTGGACAAGTGTTGCTCTTTTCGCAAACTTTTTTTATCAAATCGACCATACCTGCACGCACTTTCACTCGGAATATTTGGGCAAAAGTGGCGACCTTTTCGCAACTTTCTCTTCGTCCCCCATTCCGCCCGCTCGCCGGCGGGCTTCCCCCGCCGCGTGCTTTCTTCCGTGTACCGTGCGCGTGGGCACAGCGCAACCACTTTTACTTTTAACTCAACAATGAAATCTTAAGACGAAATATAATCGCGCTTGGCTGCCCCGTGCCTTGCTCTCGACCCACCAGAACCCCGCGCTGGGCTCGACTTTTGGTATTCACGTCATTAAAAAATATAAAAATTACTAATCGTTGTTATTATTACTGATAACAAGCATTACATTCCTTCATAGTGCGGTCTAAAGCGATATGTCTGCGTGAATAAAGCATTATTGTTCAATCAACAACATTAATATAAGTTTCTATAAATTGACTAGAATCTAAGTACATACCTATAGCAAATAGTTACAACTAATTCTTCATCATATCCCCACATTTTTAAGGACGAAAAATGTTTAACGTTTCAGCTAATGTTCAGTTTGCTATCCGCGTTTGATTGTTAATCGTAATTTAACAACAACTAAGATTATTTCGGAAACTCTGTAGGGATTTGGTAGGATTTGGTTTTTACGCATTCAATTACCTAAACGTTTCCTCAACATACGGTTACGTTTCAACTTGTAAAGGCCTAATCGTTACTTCAGGACCTGTAGTTTAATTTATTTAGGTTTAATATAAGAAGGCATTATTTGCTTTCTTTTTTTTTACTAAAGGTTTATGATTTCGTGCCTACAAGGCAAATAAAAGCATGCTTCGCTTGAGACGGCGCAGGGGCAGGCTCCGCCGAGCGAGGGAGAGTAAAAGCAATCTTCCGGCTTGCTTCCGCGTTCCCCGCCGCGCCCGCGCCCGCGCCGCCGCGCCGCTTAAACCGCGCATAGCACCTTCCGACTTTTACTTTCCACTGACGTAGTGTATCTACATTATTCTGACAGTGACACCACTTTCAATCTTTAGGCATTAATACATATTCAGCATCTCATTTTCGCAACCACTTTGGAGAAGAGGTTTTACAACGTTTGGTTTTGTACAACCGTATTCGGATTTAAAAACAGTAGGCAAATTTACTTTCAACGCTGTATATTTGACATATTTTAATCTTCGGGCCAATTCAGCATCGCCTGTCCAATCTTCTCTAAGGACTGTCACGAGGGCGTTTATTTTTGCTTATTTATGCAGAGTTTCCGCCATAGCAACATTCCATAAAGTCACAGACCCGTTACGTCAACCAGTCATGTACTCGTAGTCATGACCGTCGTAATAAAATATTATTGAGCTTAATATATTTCTTCACTTCCAGTTTTTGTTTTGTTTTATAAACTATTCCGGTCCCTTTTTAGATTTCATATCGGCTTAGTTATCCCTGGTAGGATTTACATGTAAACAATAGATTGTTTACCAACTCAGCAAATAAGTGTCAAGTAGCAGATACTTGACACTCATTGACTGGCATGGCAACGACAGAGTTCTATACAATCAGACTTCCCGGTTTTAGGAATTGTTACTACACAGTTTCCTTACATTGGTAGCACTTTAGTTAGTTAGGTCAGAACTAACAAAGAAGACACTACAGTTAAATATTTTGCCAATAATTTCTACTCGACAATTCTGAGGTATGACGTACTTTTGGTGTATGAAAACTCTTTTCTTTATTATGTTTTTACAACTGCGTAGTAGTAGTAACCTTTCCCTAAATTGATTTGTAGTAGACAAGTAAAGTAAAATTCCCTAAAATATTGATTATTTAGATATTATCGAAATAACACATTTGTTTTCTGCATCATAAAATCATAAATGGCCGCACCTAAGTAAAATTTTTGTTCATCTTCGAGGTACTATCAACTCAAATACTTATCTGATTTCTACTCTACCTGTATATGTTCAATCGTTTTGTCAAGCAGACGAAGTGATGGAAAACGATATGATCTTATTAAAGGTGCCGTTATTTTCCCTTTTTTTATGATGCTTCGAATTTGGTATTATAATAAACGGATAAACATGAATCTAATTTACCTGAAACCCAACCGGGAAGGAGAATTCTATAGCGGAAAGAAGCAGCAAGTTCGAGTTAGACCAATCTTTCTACCTATTGAACGATAGATGAAAATATTTGTCTTTTATATTTATTACACATGCGTAAGTAATAAATTCCTTGAAATCAATCATAGCATGAACCTAGCAACTAGAAGCCGGAGCAATGTTTATAATATTTGGTCATCGAATATCGGACTGGAGATTAGTGAATCTGAACAAATATGTATACGCCCAGCGAAATACTGGTTTTCCGTGTGTGTACAGTTGAACCTACACAGCAGGTGGATGCTCGTCTGACTAGCGATAGAAACTATAATGGACCGATAGTTCGCAAACGTGACTCGAGTGATAAGGAGTGAAACGTGAGGCTCTTATATTCGCATATTACGCTACACACTACAGTAAATTCTGACAGTTGTTCAAAATATGTATTTTATTAAAATTAAATCAAGCCGGAGTTGGGCCGCTGTAGAATGGAAATAGAATACAAGCTGCTATGACCTTTTTTGCTAAGCGGCGCATTGTTGTCACTGGTTTGGCTTCCCCTCGCCCAGGGCGGCTTAACAAGCTAACACGTAAAATAATGTACCAAGCTAATATATGTAATGTAACTGTAAATTGAACAAATAAATAATAGTAAACAAATCAATTTAGAGGAAAAGTAATTACATTAGCAGATGGCACATTTATGATTGCACGCAGGCTGGTTTAATTCAACCTGAGATCGAGTAAACTGGAGTGAAAACTCGAACTCCGTTCAGTTTTCTGAATAAAAAAATCATACTTAACATCGCCAGTTCAAAGACTTAAGAACAGCACACTATGCAATAACACTCAAATGCTTACCATTAAAACATTTAAGTAAATCAGAAAACTGTTGGATCAATCTTAAAGCGTTTTGAACTACGTATCTGCAGCGATGCCGCGACGAGCGTCAAGGCTTCTACTTTCTCATTCACTTTCGCTCAATTCACACGTTTACGAAAATGATCGCGCGCCGCCGGAAAACGCTTGCTTTCTCCGTTGCGCAAGAGCAGCGGCTACTTCCCACTCCCCCCACCCCGCCACCCTCACAACACTCCTCACCTATATTTCTCGAGTAGGAAGTGAAGCGGTTACGCAACTCGGCTTTTCACCTGCGACGCGCAGCATTCCGATCGCGATGCAAGTCTACTCACGCTACCACCAATGTCTCAACAACCTCACGGAAGAAACTACGCCTATACTCTAGCGGCCACATTACACTTATTGAAACACCCAGGGGAACTAAAATGTAACTTAAAAAACCCTTTACTTAGTGTAGAAAATTTTGCATCATCACACGCAACTTCTTATCAATGAGGAAACTCTTCTTGCATTCTAACTGTAGGTAACTGATTTATTTCTATGTCTCAGCATTATATTATTATCTTTATTGCTGATTAATGCACGGTGTATTTCGGAAGCGGTCGCGTCACTTTCTAGTACTTGCTTCTCAGGAAAGTGAGAGTGATCACGTCACCGCCGTCATCGCTAGCGCCGGCCGGGCCGTCGCGGAACACGCTTGCTAACGAATCGGCCAACACTTTCTCTACCAACCGCGACCGGAAGGGCGATTGGCCGTACAATTACACTGAGTTACTTTAAATACTGACTCAACAATCCTGTCAGGATAATCTGTAATCCCGATCCTGATTGTACGTGAAGTGTCAATCTTCGCGTTAAGTCGAGTTTTCAATCGATTTTCAATATTTAACGAGGATTTAAAACGGTTGGGAGCGTGTGAATCAAAACAGGGATTTGTAGAGGGCCAGAGGGGAGGTCTATGCCAAACGTTGAGGGACCGAGTCCAGTCCAGGACTTATAAACTGTTAAAACACTTGACGGCGTTCATAATTATCATAGGTATAATAGAATTATTTCGGATAAAAAAAACGGAGTCTATTTGATACTAAAATCCTTAATATTTGGACATGCAAATAAAAGGCTACAAAGGCATTATTTTTATTGCCATCATGCTCAAACAGAGCCGTGTTTCAAGCTTTCTCTTGGCTGCCATCGAAAGTGAGAGTAGCGACGATTTTTGGATCCGTAGAGTCTTAAGCGACTTGAACAACGCTGATGAAAAAGTATATTGTCTTTTTTGATTGCTAATAGGTAGGTATAAAAGTTTAATTCACGCTTTCGAATGAATTAAGTAGGTATGTAACTCTGATGTTGTGAAATTTTTGACAATCGTGAAGCAAAAATGTAGGACGATACATCTAAACACTGGCGTAGAAAAGAAGTTTCGAGTGATACCGCTAAATGATATTTTATTTAACTAGGAGTGACGTCACAAGCCCCCCTCCAAAATCTTGATTATACTTCTTCATAAACCAAAAATGCGTATTTACTATTTTTTTCCGCTCTACCTAGAGTAAAATATATTATAGACAAATATCAGCGGTAGTGTAAACAGTATGTGCAAACTCTTAGGTTTAACAAACAAAAATCTCTCGCTTAGCCTGTTTTACGAGTATTATTGCTTTGTTTATTGTAAACCATCATCATAATAACAAAGCCCGTAAATTTAGTATTTCGAAAAATCGATTGCATTGATGATATTGATATGTAAATACTTAATAAACCGGATGGAGAATGAATCTGTCGTTGTGCAACGTGTGAGTGTGGTGCGAGGAGCTCTGCGCATGAGTGGCGCGCTCGGGCTGCGCACGCAACTCTGACAAGTGGGTTAGTTTAGTTCACTTCCCGCTTCCGCGCCCGCCCGCGCGAGCCTGCGCTCCGCTGCACCGCCGTGGTTTTTCTCGAGGAAGCTAGCGCGCGCGCCGATCGATCGCGTGTCCCGCGACTCCCACGTTCGTTATTGTGTTACTAGACTCTGTTGACGTCTCGGCACAAACTTCATTGTTTATGTTCGTATCCGACACGTTTCATTATCAACGAAGACGTAAAAACTATCGTAATAATTATTGTCAGCTATCATGGTTTCTGCGTTTTGTTGTTAATAATAATACGAGTACACTTTACCGTAGAAGGTGTACTTACTAGATGGCAGCTTTCATAAAAATGTTTGTCTCGTTTAATTTCTCGCTTTCTTGTTTAATTTATTTTATGTGATTATGCAATATGAAACTTGTGTAAAAGGACGTATTCTTAATTTTTTCGAAGAAGTGAACTTAAAGGATTATATGTATCTAAATATATAAAAGGAGAAACTGACTGACTGACTGACTGACTGACAGATCGACGCACAGCCTAAACGGCTAAACGTAGG
>BHDV01012988.1:165333-216672 GCA_005406045.1 Adoxophyes honmai
GCGTCTGTATATAGGTAGTTTTAATGGGGCCTAGAGTCGGCCCCGGGCCGCCCGGGCCGCAGTCCGTCCGCGCCGCGCCCGGGCCGCGCCCGCGCAGGTTTCTCACTCTGGCTCGCTTCGTAGGACCGCTCCTGAGATTAACTCCCGTCGGTGACGCTCCGCGTCTCCTTGCCTCTTCTACCGCATCACATGCGTACCCTCGTCGTTTACGTAGTGAGCGAATACTATAGTTTCGTTTCAAATTTACTTAGTGAATAGTTTTAAGTAGTTCGTAGATTCCGTAGCGTAGTCGTTATTAGTCTATTTTTGTTATGGCTGTAGTTGTTAACGTTTTTGAAAGTTTATATTTTTTTAGTTGTAAACGGACTTGCGTTGTCGTATGGAATGGATAGGCCCCGCGGCGGACCCGCGGCCGCTCCCAATGCACTGAAAGCGTCCTTTGACGTTCCCCCGCACTCTATTTGACTCGTGCTAATGTTAATATATATTTTTGTAGGTTTTTGTCGTTGATATATGAGTCAATTGAATGTTTATTGAATTGAAGAAAATAATGTTTATAAACTAAGACTAAGAAGTTGTTGCATTTGAAAGTATTTTATGGATACAAAGCGAGAACAATAAAATGTTTTTTCTATAAAAGTTTACAAGTGAGGGATTCTATAAAGGTGTGACGGTTGAACTTTTGAAATGCACTGTTTCATATCAAATGATAATTATTATAATATGTAACGAACCTAATGTTAATCGGCCGCCCAGTGCGGCATTTGATACTCCATCTTGTTTGTTATGATATACATTGACATGATACGCAATATGTGTTATATGGTATTGTAAAATCCATAAATGATATAATTATAAAATACGTTTCTTCGAAAATTGTAACATGGGTATAGTTAATATGATAGTTTTAAGCCCTGTCCACACGACACCGGCCCGCAGCCGCGGCGCCGAGGTCGTGTGCACCGGCCGCCAGGCGTCGTGATAGCGAGGAGTTGCATGTACGAGCATTACGGTTAGCTATACTTGACTAACAATAAGCTAGAAGTGTAGTGCAGCGAGTGCGCCGCCCCGCCGACCCGCGCCGCGCCGACCGGTCCGCTCGCCGCAAACTGTATCCGGCCCTACTCGCACCCCTTCCGTTGACTCTATTTATTTGTTAATAATAATGCTATCCAAACTTCCTCTACTTAGGCTACTTTATTTTTTAAAGTAGGCGTCTGTTACCTATTGTTTGCAACAACATAAAACCATATCGATTTACTTGTATGAGTAGTATTTTGTTTGACCGTAATTTATATGGTTCTATGGATTGAAATAAACGTTAATTGTTGTATTTATGTTTGGTTTTTATTTACGGAGGCGTCCGCGCGCCGCCGCCGGCTGCGGATGCGTCGTTCATGATGTTAATCGCTGGACATACGAGTAATGTACTGAGCTCAAAGGCTCGAATCTAGTGATTTGATCTGCTGACGGTATATTTCCTAAATCGGTGTTTTATGTAATAAATCGTGATATAAGTACCTTGCACAAACCGTGAGTTTTCATTATCCTTCACTCACCCGATTTTTGCCTTTACGTAGTAGGTATACGTATGTGCGTACGTACTAATAAACTTAAATAAAAAAAAATCTGTCGTTATAAGTTACTTATCTAGTTATTATACTTACCTTCCTTTCTATTCGTAAACAAAATTATAAGACATACAATACGTGTATAATATTACTATACACGTAATATACCGTGTTTAAAGAAAGTAAATAATATTCACCTCCCTGGCTCGAAATGAGTTCCTTTGTCCTTAGAATTCTGCGGGTAAAATCGGTCGGAAAAGGTGTTTGAGTTTCGAACGTATCTTGAGAAAACTTCAGAAACAGAGTTCACTAGTAATTTTGCGACAAAATCTTGTTTTTGTTCTTTTTGTTATAAATTAGGTACATTAAAATTTTAAATTACAAGAAATTCTCACTTTTCTTTTTTGTACTCATGTAAAAATTTAAATGAGCAAAATATTTTTGTTGTGTTAATAAAAGCATCCCAAATTGATGTTTTTTTAGTTAGATTATTTCGTCAGCCTGCCAGTACTTTCAACAAATTCATTAGAAAAACGATGGAGGCTAAATACTGACTTCGCCGGCTTAGCACAGTAGAGTTGTGCGCGTGATAGACTATACCTGTCACTCTCTGACTAGAGACGTCAGAGAGTGACGGGTAGTCAATCCCGCGCGCGAAACGAGTCGCCCGTTTGCTGTGTTCAGCCTACAGATAAGGCGTTTCACGCGCAAGTCTACTCGCGCGTACCCGAGATACAAGAGCTACCTAGGTATGTCGTAGCGAATACGTTGCGAGATAACCTATTTGATTTGAGAAATGGAGAGTTTCTGGGTCCATGTGACTCGATGGATCCTCGTAGAAACGCGCGTAAAACGCGGCATCTGGACGCAATAGAAATTCAGACGCGCGAATGGTTTCGTGCTTGGAATACCTCAACTGGACAGGCTCTTAGGATAGAAAAAAGGTTTTTGTTTTTATTTTATAGTTCATCTATTTTAATTTTTCCGTACAAAACTCGTCGCGGCAATTTTAGGTAAGAATTTAATAGAAAAATTCTTCATTCAAACACCTACCGCCGTCTTGAAACTACCTAGATATTCGTCGATGTCTTAGTCCGGAATCGAATTTTATTTTATATTGCAGTTATATACAGTACCTACAGAGATCAACAAAACGAAGCAGCAAGAATTCGTAAAGGGTTTAAATTTAAGTCATACAGCCCATGAAGGTTTCTGGAAAAATCCTCCTATACCGTCACTTCTTCTGCTGGTAAACAATAAAGCGTGTAAGTTAACGTCACCGGTAATGGACAATGACTTATAAAACTCATACTCGCTTAAACCGTCCATTACCATTAGTCGAATCTTCTTCAGAGCGTCTAGTGTAATGAAAACGATCGTGCATTTGATAACGATTTCGCTTGCGTGTTGTCGCAAAGTTGTATGGAAACTGAGACAGCGTCGCCAGCGGAACGTTTACACAACTGCCACGGTCGACACGTCTCCATACAATTCCGCGATAACTCGCAAACAAATTCGCTAACGACTGCACCATCGATTTGAACACACTAGACGCTCTGGTGTCGCGAACGCTGATGTACGTTGAAATACCTGTGAGTTTTGGACAAGAGCGCTGAGCGAAAGTCGCGAAAATGCATATATATGCGTCAGTGGCAGTAAATGCGCCGGTAGGGGCACCTACTGCGCTGTTGTATCACGAACATTGCGGGGTCGAAGTGTCAATTTTGCTGCAGCACCCGGGATTTTCGAGTTTTACTTATGAGAAGCTACTTCAGGAAAAACATACATACATACATACATAACCGTCACGCCTTATTCCCTGCGGGGTAGGCAGAGACAACAGAGCGCCATTCGCTTCTATTTTGACATACTTCTTTCGCTTCACTAACATTCATCACTCTCGTCTTACACGCTCGACGGTTTCGGGTACATCGCCGATCTGGTCGATATACGTTCTTCGAGGGCGCCCTCGTCCGACTTGCCCTAACACACTTCCCTTGTAAATTTGCTTACATACCCTTGCTTCATCCATTCTCACCACATGCCCAAACCAACGCAGCATACCTTTCTCTACCCTTGTTACAATACTCTCTTTCAGACCACACTTCTCTCTAATCACGCTATTACGCATCAGTAAGTTTGATACCACTCATGCTTCGCAAAGAACGCATCTCAACCGCATTCAATCTACTTTCGTGTCTCTTCTGCCACACCCAACTCTCGCTACCATACATCAAAGTAGGCTCTAGCCGTTGTGAATAGCCAGACGAGCATTCTTAGAAATGTCCTGACTACTCACAACTGAGTGAAGTGCTCCATTCGTTTTATTTCCCGCTTTTACTCTACTTTCGATATCCTCATCGTACCTACATACCGTCACTCGTGAACATACATCCCAAATACCTAAACTCACTTACTTGTTCTAACCTTTCACTTCCAATTGTTATAACACGTCATCTCGTCGTTCTTCTCTATCACCATAACCTTCGTCTTACCTACATTCATTTTCATTCCCTTCTTTTCAAAAGATTCGTGCATTAGAGTCATTGTCCACCATGTCCTGTAACCTGTAACTCACACGCCGACGATGCAAGGAGCACCTGATCATCAGCGTACAAGAGACATTTGATGAAAGACTCCCCTATCTTCAATCCACAGTCTCGCTCTTTCAAATCAAGTAAACAGTCATCCATGAAAAGATTGAATAGCCACGGCAATGCTACACAACCTTGTCTGACACCCCGAGAAATGTCAAACCAGTCTGAATAGGCACCGTTCAATCTGACGCAAGCTCTCGAATCCCTGTATAAGGATTTCAGAGCCTGTATCAAGTCGCTACCCACTCCTCTCCTGGGCAACGTTGACCACAGTTCATCCCTCCTCACTCTATCATAGGCTTTCCAAGATCCACGAAAGCGCAGTACACTTTTTGGCCTTTCGCTAGGAACTTCTCGGCTACACACCGTAATGAGAAAACCTGATCCGTACATCCCGTTCCCTTTCTAAACCCAGCTTGCACATCCCAAATACTGTTTTCTGTAGCATTTATCACTCTTTCAATCAAAATTCTCGCTTACAACTTGCCTACTAAGTATGCTTAAAAGACTGATGCCGCGATAATTTTTGCATTCCTGCTGTGAGCCCTTCCCTTTTAAAAGTGGCACAATAACTGATTTGGTCCAGTCGTCTGGAACCTTGCCCTTGCAGGAAAAATACAGCATCCAAAAGAAGCCATGAAGCAAATGTTTAATATAGGTAGGTACATGTAAGTAAGTATAAAAATGTGAAACTACTTCGGTACGGATACAACGAACTTGAAACCATGTAAAAAGAATAATAAAGGCATTTTCAAAGTACCTAAAGCTCACATTGCTGGGTTTATTTTTTACATTCGTTATATATACAAGTAGTTAAAGCTAACTTAGAAGATACCTACTACCCACGTACACAGCGGTAACTAGAAAGTAGGTAGTTATCTAAATAGTTTTGCCACTTACACTTCTAATTGTATATTATGTATTAGTAACACACTTAAATGACGGAATGACGTGAGTAGGTATGTGGCGTTATCATCAAACCGCGTTTAGAAAGGGATTCGAGAGTTCCGTTAGCACAATTGTACTTAATAAATTATTAAATAAAATCATAAACCAATCTTTGATATCTTCATAAGTGCAAACCTTATAGATAATAATGAATAGCTGAAATAAATACTGTCATTTGTTTTGAAATTTTCAAAATATTCAAATTTCATTTGTGACAGTTTTGACCTTTTTGACCATACATCAATAACAACACTTACCAGTTGTACCAACATAAATTATAAAATCGTATTTAAAAATATTTCAAATAATTAAAAAAACGCTACATGTTTAAGAAAGTAATTCTATTTGATCTACACAATTATCTCTTAATGCTATCGGAAATCATTAAAAAAACGCTGTATAATTTGCAATTTTTTCCGTGCTTAAGAACTTTATTGTACCAAAATAACAAATTAATTTATCTGCATACCTACTCTACCACTGACAATGTCTTAATCATGCATTAGTTCAAAAATGACTTATGAGCTCAATCCCTTTCTAAACGCGGTTTGATAATACAATAAACAGTGGATCTCGATAGAACCTGTGAACTGTCAGCTAACGACTAAGGCTTGCTAAACCGAGGTTTGTGGGAGTCAAACTTTAGTCTCCAATTTTGTGCAGGCCTAAAATACCTAGTCGTTAAACATGTAAGGCAATTGGCAGATCCCTCCAATACCTAGGATCAGCTCACACCGAGACGAAACGCGACGAGACGCGGCGCGACGATGCATGTGGTTTCGCGCTGCGCAGCGCGGCACCGCGCTACGTCTCGAGGCGTAGCGCGACGGACCTGAATTCTCACAATGAAATGTGAACATTATCGCGTAGCGAATAAAGTATATTTTGAGTTGGCAGCGCTACGTGCGCAGCACTGCTCCCGCACACCGCGCGGGTGGCGGCGTAGCGCAACACCGCGCTACGCCTCTAGACGTAGCGCGGTGCCGCGCTGCGCAGCGCGAAACCACACGCATCGTCGCGTCTCGTCTCGGTGTGAGCTGACCCTAAGCGAATAATTTGCTCCCTTTTGATTTATATTATCGTTACAATATTCTAAAGGTGTAGATGAAATATTTAAACTATAAAAACATATACTTTCTGGATATAAAAAAAAAACAATTGGTTAGATATTCTAATGTGCTTACACCAAAGTTCTACTGAAGTTCTTAATGTACATAATGAATGAATGACGCCCTTCATGAATTGACCATTCTTACTATCGAAGCCTATTTGTTAATTACATTAGAGAACCCGACCTGATTTTACTTTAAGTGCCGTTTAAAATGAAAATACCTTGGTATTGGTCTGGTAACTTGTAATACTTGTTGGTACGTTTAATGATAGGGGACATCCCTTTCGAACTATAGAACGTAAATATTTCCTCTCCTCGACTCACAGCGCAGAAAACTACGAAGAGGCATTAAACAAGAGGAGAGTAATAAAAGTACAATTTATAAAATACTTGCTTAGATAGTGCATTTCAATATCGTATAAATCATGCATAGGTACATTATGCTCACTTAGTAGCTATTTTTTACTTTGAGCGTAATATCCGAACCCAAGCCAACTCTACCCAAATTGCAGTTAAAAACATAAACATTAAAAGTTGCGAGTATAATCACGAATCAACATATGCAATCACAGTATTTTTATTGCGATAATTATAACAAGACTAACTTAATAGTACGGTATTTACAATAAAAGCTAACTGTGGAGGCCGCGCTTATCACTATTCACAGTTGGTACATACTGCGGTTAATCAGGCACCAAAGGACGTCCCGGAATCGAAGTCTAAAACTATAAACAACTGGAATAGCCAACTTACAAAATATTTCAATAATATGGTTAAAAATTAACTTTACTTCATCATCAATACTACATATAATAATATATTAAATGTGCCTCACTGCTGGACACTGACCAGCTCGCAGTGCGATAGGGCATAAGCTACATACATAGGTACATACATACAATCACGCCTACTCTATGCATATTTTTTTTACAAATAAAAGACAGCTATATCAAGCTCTAAGCCTCCACTTAATTACTTTGTCAAACATAGATATTGTATGTAGGTACCTAGGTATATGTATATATTTTTTAAATAATGTGGAGTGATTAAAAAAAATGTAGGTCTGATTGAGATTTCATAAAGAACTTTAAAAAGGTCTGCATTCTTACCATGTAACACGGTCGTGATTTTGTTGCGTCAACATCGTAGATTTTTTTAAGTTTCAACGGGCAATTTAACTTAAATCTGTGATAAAAATTGCGAGGGATTTAGATAGTTATTAAAGCCGAGCGGTTGTCTTGGTTATGTAGACACGAGAGACATTCCATTGTTTACAGATTTGCTTTTAAATTACGGACCGTTTTTTGGTAAGTATTGAAAAGGCAGGCAGATCATCGAATCACAATATACCTACTATCTTTACATAGATCGGGAACGTGTATAATGGCTAGAACTTGATGTATATGTCGAAGGCGGATTGTAAAATCCGCCGTTTTACATTACGCCTAGCCGTTTTGCAAAACAGCGCCGTTTTGTAATGCGGCGGCTCAACGTTTAGCCGGATTGAATGCGGCTGAAGAAAAAACCGCCGGAATGAATTCGGCGCTAAACGTTATTCATTACGGCTAGGCATAATGTAATACGGCGAGAGATTAGCCGCCACTTTGTCGTTTTTAGTTCAGATTTTTAACACTCGTGGTGCTGCTTAACAAAAAGATGAGAAGATTTAGAGGTTATAATAGGTTATATTAGGTTATATTAGGTTAGATTACATTAGATTAGGTTAGGTTAGGTTAGTTTATTTTATTTATATTTATTTTATTTAGCATTCTTTATTTTGTAAGTATTGTTACCCTACAATTTTAGAAGTAGTACAATGCGGCTAAACGTGGGCCGCCAGATTGAAGAACGTATCGCAATAACAATCCGGCTGAACGTTGAGTCGCCGCATTACAAAACGGCGCTGTTTTGCAAAACGCCTAGCCGTTATGTAAAACGGCGGTTTATACAATCCGCCTGCGACATATAGATTGGACCATTGTAACAGGCACTATGAGCGCGTAGTCTCATTAGTAAACGATGCAATTAGTGGTAGTTATTTAGGTCAGTATGCTTGAGCAAGTATCAAACACTTCGGAACCCATTAAAATCGTACCGTGCGATAACGTGACATCATGGTGGTGCAAATAAATTCTATGCAGTGACATTTTACTTTTCTGACGCTGGTAGTAAATTACTCGTCGTATGCAGCTTAGATTTCACATGAGTTTCTTCAGACCCGATCTAATAGTAGTATCGATTACAATATAAATCTACGCTGGAGAAGCAGTCTTGAAAGAGTCCGAGATCGCCTTCATTGCTGTGAAGGTGCCGACCACGAGGCCGATGATTCCGAATAGGAAGAGCAGCCAATCCTTGATCCGGCGCAGGCGGCCGCCGGCCGCGACCGCAGACTCCGCCCACGACACGCACATGTCCATGAGCGCCGGGAAGCAGATGCCCAGCGCCGACAGGCACAGCGCGCCGAACAGCGAGATGAACAGCCCCAGCCGCGGGACCGACACCGCGAAGACAACTGCGAAACAACCCCGATTTAGTAGCCGACTTTCTTTAGGTATTAGCTCATCGAGCAACTTTCGCATCGTTAAGTTTTTAAGTTGATAGCAGGGGTTCAGGTTTTTCTATATCGTATAAAATGTGAGCTACGGAATTTAATTAAAAGACGCAACCAGTAGCCATGAAACGGATGAAATATACACAAGAAAATTTTGACGAATAAATAGGTACTTAGATCGGTTTGGAAATAACAAAAATAAACTGGTAATAAAGCAATGCGAACAGTGTCAATAAACGTGCTGAATGAGTAAGTAATTTTACATTTTAAAATTTCGCATTAGCCTCGCAAAATTCAAATCACACTGGTTTGATTGACCATGCCGCTGCGCGCCGTGAAAGCGGACTCACCTAAATCAGCCGCTGGTATTTCTTGGTCAGCCACGGGCACTGGGCGCGGAGGTTGTACACGGCACGGTACGAGCTTATAGCGGGGTTCTTATATTTCAGTTACTATATTAATATTAAATGTGAGGCGCTTCGATGTTGCAAGAAAACTCATATATTTTTGAATGTTTTGTTGCGGTGCAACATTGTGCACAGACCGCGTGGCACAAGGAAGTTGCAGCCAGCAAGACCTCGGCTTGTCCACCTCGTTGACACATATTAACGCGGCGTAACCACACACTTAAACTTACATGTGAGTAGGCACAGCGCGATCCTAAGAGCATACTCCGCTGTGATTAGCTTGCACTGCGAGGCGTGCGCGCGCAGCAGGCGCGGGCGCAAGCAGCAGGTCCACACCACCTCCACCGGCACGTAGCACTGCAGGCCGTAGCTGATGAATATGGCGATCGAAAACAAAGCGCGCACGGTGGTGGCCAGCCTGAAACACCACAGGATCTTGAGCTTATTAGAGGAATGGAGGTTTTAAGGCTGATGATTAAGTGAGTGAGGTAAACACAAAAACGTAAAATTTAATGAACAGCAACAATAATTATGCTCACCGGCGACCTTATCGTAGTTAAATCTGTGCAATAAATCATGTGTTTTTGCACGAATAAAGTGAGTAGGTACAAGTAAGCAATGTTATTTTTTCAGTTAATTTATGGACGTACGTAGAAGTGTTTAAAGTAGTAACGGTAATTTAATTTTACACGATACGAATACAAACTTCATGGTAATCTTTGTCTCTATGTTAACTTATATTTTAGTATAGTACATTATGAATTAAGGATGGTAAAAAAGATATTACTAACGAGAGACTGCCCGTGATATGTACAATGATTTTCATCACGTTTACGAGGAAAATATTAACATTGCAGAAAATGCATGATGTCACGTTCCGCTTGGGCTGTTAGTGTGCATGGATTGACTGTTTTTGTTTCGAATCATATATACCTATCACAGACAAGAACTGTGTTGTTTATAAAATTTTAATGGTCGTACGAGGGTCATACAGCCAGATTCTGCTAAAATGTTTAAACAAATTTACATTTTTGGAAAACACGTTGACATAACTACACCCAAAGTTAATAAAGTTTCAGAATGCATATCTTTTTAATTTGGAATTTTAAAAATAGCCTTTTAGTGTTTTAATAGTCCATTTTTTTTACACTTGACTGAAGTGACGTTCCTATACTAACAACATAGAGGACAGACCCACTAGAGTATTAATGTAATTTTGGTTGTTCGGAGAAGATTCCGCCAAACCATCGAGGCGATCGCTGTGCTCTTATTGGCCGGCACAAAATCGCGCGTAACGCTAGTGCCTTTTTTTCTACGGTTATATTGGCTCTGTACAGTTTCTCTAACAGTGACCGTGACGTTATTAAGTGTCAAACTCAAACTACTAACTATTGCGGGCCTGGGTGGCCAACATTGTTTCTCTAGTGGGTCTGTCCTCTATGACTAACAATTACAAATTTTCAAACTAAAGTCATAACTCTCTAGGGAGTGTGAACTATCCAAAACACCCACGGGTAAAATTTAGGCCATTGTCCTATAGGATTCTCGCTTGTAATATCACCATTGACGAGCAAGTGTGATGAAAAAGTTCATTATAATATAACTATAACAACTACAATCGGAACACTGCTTTTATTTGTCATTTTCTTTATTTACTTTCACAGTTCAGATTTCCGTATCTATACACTGTGAAAGGTAAGCGAACATGAATTGTCTAACGACGACGTCACAATAGCAAACTCACCTGTTATCCAATTCGAGAGCTAATGAACCAATAGAATGGTTTAGTCCATGGCTTGGTACTTTACCTACCCATGGGTAACCTATTTAACCTTTTACGATGGCTTGAAAGAAAAAGGGACTCCATTATAACATAGCGTACGTGCGTCTGTTCGAAGACATATCACAGATTTAAAAAAATAGTTTCGCTTGGTGTTTGTCTAAAAGGACTAATACACTAATAAAGATTAAAGTTCAGATTAGTATATTTTAAGATAGATTTTTACCGTTTTAGTAAGTACACATACTTCACAACATAATGAGAGGCAGTTACCAAAAGAGTGTGGGAAAAGCAACCTACAGCGGTTGTAACAAGGGATCAAAAATTACTGACCAGGCTCCTTGGGGCAGATTGAGTGTGATAGAGTCTTTGCACTCCGCTACGCAGAAGACATAGCCGATGGCGCCCACGGTCACGTAGAGAAGGACGATGAACGCCATGCCGATGTTGAGCACGCCCAGCGGCTTGCCGAACGATTTCGGTGTCTTCATGTTGTTCTCCAGTGCTATTACCTGCCCCAGGCGTGATACAACTCAATCACAATTGTTTTGAGGGCCTTGGGTCAAAACATCGTAAAATATTTATTAGTGTCCGACCGAAGGTACAATTTTGGCCGAAGCCGAAGCCGAAGCCGATTAATCGGCTTTCATCAAAACCTTCGGCCGAAGCCGAAGCCGAAGCCGAAGGTGTGTTGACCCCATGTTGACATTAAGAAATACTAGAATTTGCTAATAGAAAATATAAGGTACCTGGGTCGAATATGGCCAGCCGAAAAATATGGCCACACCCCTACACAGCCATAACTATAGCAAGATCTACAACTTTGTTTATATGCACTGTTACGTCTAAGTGTAAGTAATGCTCAGGTGTCGCCACCATCTTCCCTGCGGTAACGATGTTTCTGAAATGGCAGTTGATAGAAACCACGTGTCACGGATGCAAATATTCACACATAAGTTTTAATGTTTTTTTGGTTTCTGTTGACTTTTAGCTAAAACTATGTAGTCCATTTTTATCATTACTAATCGCAAATTATATGGGTATGTTTTTCTCAAGCTTACTTTTGTATATTTTTGTTCTTTAACTTTTAAGTAAAATGTGAGTACAACTGCAAATATGGCCACTAAGTGGCCATATTAATCTTATTGGTTTTTGGGTTTCGGCAGCAGCTGGCCATATTAATCATATAGATATTTGTTTTCAGTCTTTCTCAATTTTATTTATTTCTTTCTCCTTACAGAATATTATATAACTCCACAATACATATCAAAATAGATCTGAGAAACTAGGTTACTAATTACTAGTTAAAAAAAATCTTTTTGTTCTTTTTGTCCATTTTATGTAATTAATTAATTTAATGTATCGCACTAAGTCACGTGTGGTCTGAGGTTTAGAATTACACCTCTCCATTTCGTCTGTGAATATCACCAGAGGTTACTGAGGAAATGGGTTAAGCTATATTGTAGTCGATGGGCTAGCAACCTGTTAGTATTGTACCATTTATATTCAGCCTTACGCCCAAACTTGAAAGTGGCCCCAAAAGGTCTTAATAGTCATAGATTAGTCTATGTAAAGTTTTCTGTGATCTGTCTAACCCGTTTAGGAATGCAAGCGTGGGGTTATGTATGTGTACAAAGGACTTACCCCTTACGTATAGAAATTACTTCTATGATCAATTCATACGGTTAATATGGCTCATCACCTGGCCATATTCACATACACTGTCGGAAATATGGCCATTTTCCCAACTTTCAAAAAATTTATTCCCAACCCTGACCTATTATATTCTAGATATTTTTGTGCTTGCCATATATTACCTAAATAAACACATTATCGAATAAATAGGGATTCGACACTTCCAGTATTATACAAGTGCTTTATATTTAGTGTCAAACCTTAACGTGGCCATATTCGACCCAGGTACCTTACGACAATAAATTATGCGCAGTTTTCGTTTCTAAATCAAGTGTGACTATGTTGTTATGTTATGTGTTGTCAATAATTTATATAATTAACTGCAAGTAATCCGATCGGGCCGGCGAAACGCTGCTCTGCTAAGCGCTGCGCACTATCCGTCTCGCTCTGGCATCGTTTGTTCAATTTCAAATCACGATTTGCAAACCTTCGGCTTCGGCCAAAGCTTCGGCCAAATTTTGGCCGAAGCCGAAGGTTTGGCCGAAGGTGGTTTTTTTGGCCGAAGGTGGCCGAAGCCGAAGCCGAAGCCGAAGCTTCGGTCGGACACTAATATTTATACATACTTTTCAAAAAATAATCAGATCTCTTATCTGTTTGGATACATGAGGGGATTTTTTAAAGTTACTGGAATTACATGTTGTGAAATATTTGACAATTCACTAACAGATTGTGTGACGTTAAACAATAATTAAGTTTTTTTTTGTTTTGTTTGGTTTGTTTAACTGTATTGACAGGAACAAAATAAAAGTACAGTCTTCGATAAAATCAAGCAAGATACTCGTATTTTTTAGGGGGTTACAAACATAGTTGCTCATGTAACTAAGTTGTCTCTTGGATGGACATAGCTCCTATCTCTACGTGAAGACTTAATAATATTCAAATGCGTTCATGAACTTACCACACCCACAGCAGTTAGCGCGAACAATATTGTTCCAAAGAACAATGGGAATGTATAGATGGAACCCCAGTAATCCAATTCGGTTGTAGATTTCTCGCCCGACAGCAGGTAATACACCACCACAGCCAAACCGACGAAAGTGATCAAGTTGGCGAGAGTGGAAAATGGCGCCAATATCTTCAAATTTGGGATACAATTGAATGCTAACAGAGGGCCAAGAACGATAAGCATGTGGATTTCGATGGCCATGTTGTAGTGTGGGTCAACCATCTGTAAATAAAGGAACAAGAATTAACTTTGCTAACATATATTATGTGCGAATCTGGCATACTTGAGGCATTCCCTTTATAACAAAGACTTGAATTTAAGAATACTTTACTTCGTGTGTACACAGACGAGCATATGCATTCGTATGTAACTGCCTGAGGTAACTGCAATTGACCTGACACTTAATACTTTTGTATTGTTGGATTGCTGATTTATATTGACACATTGATGACGTGTAGGGCAACGGGCGTTCTAATCGGCGGCATGTAGGCGCCCACTTTAGTCTTGCAACGCAACGACCTCGCGTTAAACGATGGCATTGAGCAAATTTATTCTCGCTGCATATACTTTGAAAAAACCCTATTAATTGGTATGCCATTCCTGGCAACATATTACAATTATATCCATGAATAAGAACATTGCATCTCCCTAACGTACATCGACAAAATACATATAACGAACTGGGGAGGGAAAGAAAAAAATTACCAATGTTCAAATCTAAGAGTTGTTGTGTTGAAGCTGTAAGAAAAAAGAGTGATTCTGAAAATGCTTCAGGTGAATGAATGATCTTTTCTTAACATTTTATTACCGTCTTTATGTTCTCTGCTATGAAGACGATGTAGACACAGCAGATGCCGAGCTGGTAGACCACGAGGAAGATGTTCACGGCGACGGCGGCGGGGCGCGCCAGCCCGCGCAGGGCCGGCGGGCCCGCCGCCAGCGCGGCTGACATCGACTCCGGGTACGTCAGGAGGGGCACGCGCAGTCTCTTGCAGATGTCATACTGAGACCGAACCTGCATAATTATTGTAATCATGAGCGATTTTTTTTTTCATATTAGTAGTTATGATTCAAATTTAGCCTAATGTTTAACGTATTTGCGCCGAAAACTCGGAAGCCGACGATATCAGACCAGCAGAAGCGTCAGTCTGTATTTGATTTAGTGACTATATCAAAGCCATTAAGTAAATACTATTTTGAAAATCAATTAATTCAGTAACAAATGCCAAACTGAGCAAAAACGACTGTACGAGGCATAAAAAATATAATTCAATAATTTGTACTAAGTACATTTGTAGCTATAAGAATTTTTGAATAATTTAGTTACATGATACTTATGGCTCATGCCATAAAATTAACGCAGTAGTTTCATTTTGAATAATGATCATACATACATACATATTCTCACGCCTGTATTCCCAAGAGGGGTAGGCAGAGCACATGAATTCAAAAATCCAGAGCCGCGTTTAGCAATTTCAGGGTAACCAGGTGGTTAAAAGTGATATTGCAGTGACAGGTTGCTAGCCCATCGCCCACAATACACTAACCCTTTCCCAGAGTCGACTCTTACGACACCCACGGGAAGAAAGGGGGAGGTGCTATTCTAACCCCCGGCACCACACGGGTGCATTCATCAATTATAATGATGATTGGTAATAATAATAAAATCGACTGTCCGCTGTGAGACGTTACTTAATTTTAAACTAAATTGTTATTTTGATTCTACCGAAACAAAAGGCACTTCAATTTGAAACAATTATTAGGGTTTTATTTTTAATGATCTAGGTAATGAGTAATGAGATTCTCAATCGCATGCGGTTGAAAGAGTTAGCCGAGCCCACACGGTACGCACCAGCACGTGCAAGCAGTAGGTGACGATGATGCCAACGATGACGGTGGCGAGGATGCCGGTGATCAGGCCGGAGCGGGCGAACGCCTGCGGCATCGCCAAAATGCCCGTGCCCAAACTGCACTTCAGCAAATGCACTAACGTTTCGAAGTCACTGTAAAATAATTCCGATTCAATTTTTTGTAAATTAAATCGATATCAATAAAGAGAACGAGCAGGGAACGTTCAATTACGTTTTATACGTTCTAGCTTTGCACAAGTGGACATAACATTATCTTTTTAACATATTGAAACAATTTTGCAACTTTTTGATTTTAGCGATTCGAATAGGGAAACATAAACGAACAAATTTTTCGATAATATAAGTGAAGTTTTTTTTATAAAGAACTTAATAATATAATAATTCAACATACTTAATTCATGTCGTAAACGGTTGATGTAATATCAAGTTATTGTTGTTTAAATCAACTAAACTCTTCACGTTACTGCGTGCTTATAATATCAACAATAATACGTCTATCCCTTTCAGACCCGCTCTTAAACTACGACGATTTTCGTAGGAAAAAAATGCAATCTATAGTAAATTTGAGGCGTAGATTACGTTTCCGAGGAAATTTTCCAGATTTTCCATTTGCAAGTCGGAAAATTTTGCCACCAACAATTGTATAACAGAGGGCCTTTACTATCGTTAACACATTTGTGACTCCCACAATTGTGTTCTAGTGGGCCCAACACTTCATCCGTATAATTGGAAAATCACACAATCGTATCAACTCGGGCCCTATAGTACAGTTAGCACAATTATGTTTTTCAACTGTAAAAATGGCTTTTTGTGTAATTTGCGAAGGCGTGTGGACAGGTTCAACCGTCCAAGGAGTATCTTCTGGAATTGATTTACTCCTAAATCGTTTCTTTTGCCACCTCAGAGTAGTTAACGAGGAATCATCATCATCACAACAGCTCCCGGCTTTAAGTGATGATATGGAGGAAACATGATCAATTGGCGGTAGTATTACGCCCTGCTCATTGTAATTGCCGTCTTCGCCAGAGATGTTCTCTGGCAGCATCATTTAAAAGCCGAAACACTGTCCCAAACCTTAAAAATAAAATCGCTAGTCATATCGTACATGCCCGAAATAAAAACACTCTGGCCCAGAGTGTCACAATTGTGTCATAAAAGTTCGTTCAGCCACACCACAGTCATAAATAAGTAATTATGAATGATATTAGCAAAACCACGTAGGAAAATTACTAATTCAAACAACCAACAATAGATATCCTCCAGAAGCAAAAATCAGATTTAATTTACTTGCATTTATAAAAGTCGGAAACGAAATTATACACTGAACTTGATAGATGCAAACCTGCACACCGACGGCCTGAGGTATGAAATTTGAATTAAAAGGGATACTTTGGAACTCGCGCAATCGTGTGGTGCTGAGCCCGTCCGCTTCTAACGTTAAATGAACGAAAAAAATGCAACTTAAAAACCCGCACAATTGTATTGGCCGGGTCTGAAAGGGCTATACTGCGTTTCACTTACTTTGTAGGATTATTGACTTGCCGATGCAAATGTGGGTCGTAGTCTTCATCGTCAGCAAAACTCGCCGGAATCCCGTCTCTGAAAACAACTTCAGGTTAGCAGCAGGTACACGAATTGCGCTTGTGACATACTATTTGCGGATCTGTTGCGTGTACGCACATATAATACAATTTAGACGCGATCTATTTACAGAGTGCATCGAATTTATGAAGTTGCGTTGTTTGGCGGGTTGAATTATGAAGCTTTGATTCCTTATAACTTCTCTCGTGCTCAATACATTAATCAGTATGCCGTAAATTTTTGTATCCCATCAAAAGCTTATTTTAAATCGTTTCATTTAAGGACCTATTTTGTTTTAAATAAACTGATCTAATATTATTGAGTGTTCATTAACCTTAACGGGTTATTATAACAAATAGCGACGTGCCATAACATAATGCGTGGGTTTGCTAATAATCACATTAGTAAAAGACTTACTTGGCCGGTTCAGCTACGGGCTGCAAATGTACGGTTTCTGCTTTTTCGTCCATTGCGTCTTTAGCGGCTGCAAATGATAAATTGTCTAAATAACTGTAACTTTGACAGAACTTGTTTCGAGTGGCGTGCACTTAGTAATAAAGTAGTCGGGAGAGTGTGGTCGGACTCGCGGAGGCGGTGGCTCGCAGCGCTAATGCGTTCAGGATGTCCCCCATCGAGCTCCAGCCGCGGAGTCGGCCGCGCCAGTTAGTGCCATCGGTGCGTACTCTATTCATAGTTTCATTGAATAAGGCGGGTGATGAGATAGTTTGTGTTCCGATCGCTCACGTGCGTCGGCGTCCCGCCGGGAACGCCGCTCGGGTGAGCCTTCGGTTCACGCAATCCCCTCAATTGGTTTACGGCGTGCACCGAGCACTAGCTGATACCTAGGACAATTCACGAGATACCATCTATTTGTCGGATAAAAATATGATGGCCGAGGTTATGTTTTTAATAAAATGAAACTTTTATTACGATTCTTAGTTACGTCTAGAAAACTACTTTTACAGTTTTAAACCAGTTCATATACATACAAATACATGTACAATATGTAATACAAAATAACTAACTCGAACTCGAACACGTACTGCTTAATCTAATTTCCCTTCTTTAATTCATATAACATATATGTAGTAGGTACATTATAATATATGTACAGGGTGTCCCGTGGCAGATTTTGGATTTGAAATTTGAATATTTTTCCAACGGTTGCGCGTGGGGGCGGGAAAGTGTTACCGTTTGACATGGCATTTGTGCGGATTGTTTAGCCAAGGTGCAGCAGTGGACTGGCGTGCACCGCGGTTTCGCTGTTAAAGCGTATTTTAAAGCATAAATTTGTGCGCTGTAGCCCACCGGTCATTTTGTTCTAACTACAATATTCGTCTATCAAGTGACGCACCGAGTGGAATTCTGATTAGGACGTGAGTCCAAAAGTTCCATCCATGCAACACGTCCAATAGTACAGGAGCCACCTCCCAGGTCCCAGCCAAACGTCAAGGACTGATCAAAACATTGTACGTGTTGAAAGCAGCGTGCAAAATAGTCCCCGCCATTCCGTGTGTAACAAAGCGTCAAGTTTGCGGCTGCCAAAAACCCTGGTGCACGGTTTTTCAAGCTTGGACCTTAAATTCCATCCTTTAAAGTTCCAATTGGTACAGGAATTTAAAACTTAGTAGGGCAAAGAGCGCAAGGAGATCTTTGAGAACGTGTGATGAGCCTTCTTCGAGAAAATCTTCCTAGGAAAATCGAATAGCCGGTTTGAAGACATTGCATGGCCATCCAGATCACCAGATCTCACGTCTTTGGATTTTTTTTAATATGGGGAAAACTTAAAGATAAATTTATACGATGATGACCTGACGAATCTTTTGGAATTAAACGATAGTATGACGCGAGAAGTTGACGCTGTTTTTCCGTCAGTACTGCAGCGCGTCAATCAGAATGCACTGCAAATATTCTCCGAGTGAGTGCGCTGCGATGGAACACATTTCGATAAAGTACGCTTTAAAAAACAAAATCCGCATGTTTCATCTTTATTTTCATTACAAATACATTTATATTCTCAATTAAAAACATCTTCAAAATCAACTTTGAAATCCAAAATCTGCCACGGGACACCCGGTACATACACTATACATATTATGTAGTTTGGAAACATGATCAAAAACATGTCAGATTTGACAAATACAATTATTACCTTCTTAAGAGGATAGGAGTCACACCACTTCTCCATACAAACGTAGTCCCCTGTTTTCTCCGTGAATAATGACATTTGAGCAAAAAAAATGTTTACTTTATATTTGTATCTGTTTTGGCTATGCCCCTGCGATTTGCTTTTATCGATATTATATAAAAAAAAATAAAAAAAATAGAAAATCGATAAAAGCAAATCGTAGGGGCATAGCCACAACAGATACAAATTTAATGAAATTTTTTTTTTTTTTTTTATATAATGTCATTATTCACGAAGAAATCAGGGGACTACGTTTGTATGGAGAAGTGGCGCGACTCCTATCCTCTTAAGTAGCTCGCATTCATGCTGCGTTCACTTTGATCAAACCACATTAATAATAATGTATCACATAGATACAAGATGATTGGACTCAATGAGACGCCGCAGGACAAATCAAGGCTTATTTACTTATATGAAAAGCATGCCGCCACTTGACGACTGACGCCTTTGCCTATAATTGCTGAAATAACTTCTCGTAATTACCTTCTAAATATTTGAGGGCTGTTTAACTGCCAGTTAATATCGATTCCTGTGTGCTGTCGGGATAGAATAACACCTCTCCATTTCTTCCGTGGATGTCGGAGGAAATAGGTAAAGATATATTTTAGGCGACGGACTAGCAACCTGTCACTATTATACCTACCAACTCGAAACCCAAAAAAATATGCTAGAAGTGGCCACGAAACGTGATATATTCATGGTTTTGTCTATGGAGCGTTTCGTGAGCTCTGCCTACCCCATTTGGGAATACAGGCGTGATCATGTATGTATGTATGTAGGATATCGACTCTGTAATATCCGTTTTATTAAATCATTACCTAGGGCTTATTATGAACGGCTTAGGTTATGCGTTACCCTTTATTAACAACAAGCTATTGCTTAACATACTTCTAAGGCATATGCATTTCTGGACTGGATTACCTAGCATCTCGCATTATTACGGGAAAACGTGAGTAAATTGTACCTATAGACCGTTTTCAATTATTCAATCACACACTGCGTAGCTCTTTATTGATGTGATGACGGTATATTTTAATTATTTGTTGAAATTTTGTATTCCCACATAATAAGTAATGTAGACGAAGTATTTAATTTAAATGAAAAGGTATATTTTGTCACTGGCCTATAATAAAGAAGTAGCTCGCAGCGCGGAAGATTAACAAAGAAAACCAATGAAGACGAGTAGCTGTTGTTATTAGGTACGAAATAATTATATGTTTTATTAAAATGAACAGTACATAGTTCACAAGTAGTTTTCGTCAAATAAGGATATTGTGGCGTTCTAGTGCTGGAAGAATTTGGGAAATCGACTCTATTGTACACTTTTATTTTATCCTCTATCAGCAAAGATACAAAGTTTGGATATTTCACTAACCGTGAGACTCACTCATGAATGTTGAAAATTTAACAGATAACTCACGTTGGGGATGGGGGTCAGCCGTTGCCGAACACTCAATGAACGCTGATTCGATGCACTATATCCGGTTTGATAAGGTTTCCGTACTAGCATGGGACAAATTTTACATTCAACGAAAAGTACGTGAAGCTATAGAGATTAGTAGACGTCCAAATTTTAATCGAGTTAGTGGTTGGTCGGTGCCTCCGAGTTGGAAGACGGTTTTGAATCTTCGTACTGCGTCAACAGCGAGTGTGGAGGTGCCTTTACAAAGTGATGTGGTTAGTGTTGTGTGTTACCCTATTTTTGACAATAATATAAATGACGATAATAACGAGGGTAGTCGTGTGCCGGTGTTAGTTTCTTCGAGCACGAGCAGTCGCGCGAAGAGAGCGGAGGCGCGCAGTTCGTGCTTGGCTGCAGCAGCCGCCGCGGCTCCTAGATGAAGGGCTATGAATTAGTCCGAAACATGTCGAGCTAAACTCGATTTAATGAACGTGAGTTATCCGTTAAATTTTCAACATTTCACTAACCCGTGGGAAATACATAAAAAAAAACTCCTCCATGATATGACGTCCTAGAACGTGTGCGCTAAACTTCAAATTTCTCGCAGTACTGTTAAATTATTCCATGGATTCCAATTCAGCCTAAATACGTCCCACTTCTGGACACTGATCTGCTCTCAGCTTAAAGAGGGTTTGGGCTGTAGTGTCCACGCGGCCCCTGTAGGTACTTTTACTGATATTTTAATTTGGCATACTTATTGTTAGACAAAAGGGTTGTTTATAATTTCTGAGCCCTAGTTATTAAAGTACCTATCTAACACACACACGCGCACGTCCAAGAAGGGTAGGCAGAGCACATGAATTCGAAAATCCAGTAATCAGATAGTAAAACGTGATATTGTAGTGACAGGTTGCTAGCCCATCGCCTACAATGCACTAACCCTTTCCCAGAGTTGCCTCTTACGACACCAACGGGAAGAAAGGGGGATGTGCTATTCTAACCCGGCACCACACGTGTAAGGTATTTAAGTAAATAATCTAAGGCACGTAGGTGGCTGAAGTTTTTAGATTTTCTTGGATGTGTTAGAGCTAGAGCCTAACAAAATCTAAAGCAACATTATCTAAGCGTTATCCATTTGTAGGTTTACATTTACTCTTGTTATCATTTTTTTGTTGCCAACACAGATCATTTGGCCGAATTGCATAACAGTGGTCGTAACTCGGAGTAGCTATTTGCGGATGAGAGACTCGGTGGAATTACTGATATGTGGCCGCTACCGGGAACCGGCGCCGCCGGCTGGCGACCAATGTTATTTCTAGTAACCGACAAAGGTGTCTGATGCCCCGATTGTTCATTATTTGCCAGCCAAGGGGCTTCAACTTGAGCCAGCCTATTCACAGACACTTTCCACGATTCTTTTTTTCATCATGGCAAATTGAACTGAACATGTATTATTTTTACCAGACTTGGTAATGACTAATGACGCT
Source organism: Adoxophyes honmai (assembly GCA_005406045.1). Classification (NCBI taxonomy): domain Eukaryota; kingdom Metazoa; phylum Arthropoda; class Insecta; order Lepidoptera; family Tortricidae; genus Adoxophyes; species Adoxophyes honmai. The sequence continues at coordinate 187,472 of BHDV01012988.1, forward strand.
GATATTTTGTTGATGGATTGATAGAATTTAGTTTAAAAAAATGCTCGGGGATTTGTTACGATTTAAATACTTATTGCAAAGCAAAGTACCCAATTTGCTTGAATTCCTGCGCATAATACAAAAACATGTACCTAATAAAATAACGTCCTTATTGTACCTATCTACTAGCTAACGTAACGTTACCCAGGGCAACTATTATCTATTCTATGCCCAGGGCCTGTATACAGACAGTATTTATTTTCACTAAGTAACTTCTTTTTTTAACCGACTTCAAAAAAAGGAGGAGGTTCGCAATTCGTCGGGATCTTTTTTTTTTTATGTGTGTTCGCTGATTACTTGAAGACGCCTGGACCGATTTGGAAAATTCTTTTTTTGTTGGAAAGGATACAGTTTCCAGGTGGTCCCATTGTCAGCATATCTTGACCTGATAATGGAATATGAGGGAAATCGAGGGCAACCCTCAAATTTTATAGGCACAGGTAATGTTTTTAGTACATTTTTCAAAGCTACACAGTATTTACGATTGGCAGTAAAAAAAAAAGACTGAGCTGATGATGGAAGGTCAACTCCTTAATGCTTAGGAGTTAAAGGATAATTCTTTCAATACTGAATGCACCTGCAGACTGGAAATTATAATTTCAGTAATTAGTCAGTCCTGCTGATGATGGAAGGTCACCCTCATTAGACAAATGCTTTCAGTATAGCCCAAATTTGAAGTCGTTTTTTTTTTGTTTAAAATTATTAATGTATCTAGATTACTCAGACACGTTTTGTTTGTAAAATGGGACTACCGAGCCATTATGAATTTATGACAACATCGATAGTCACTCAGTTAGTCGTTTACATACATATCGTCGTATTAAACATCTAAACTTTTAACCTTATCCTAGCTGGACTAAGTTCTAGATTGAATGTTCCTATTGACAGCGAGTGGAGCTAGTTGTGCGCTAGTGCTAGTGGCACAGCGGTAGTGGCAGCGAGAGGGCGCCGGAGGCCCCGTGCGCCTGCGCGCCGCGCCCGCGCCCCTCCTCCCCGCTGCCCTACTAGCGCTTGCATCTCGTCACCAAGCGGAAAACCCCATAAACAACAAACAACCACCAAGTATTAAAGCTTCAAACTAAATTTAGACAAAACTTATGTAATCGAGGGCTACACCTATATTAACGAGCATGAAATCATACAGTCTGTGTCAAATCTATTCTCGAAGTGAAAGACAAAGCTCTTACGAAAAGCATCGCTAATTTTAGTTACATAACATCACACGTTCACAGCTTTTACACATTTCTTTAAAAAAATACACTTAATATCGTATAATTACACTACGTAAACACAAAATATTGAAACACTCACCGTGTCAACGAGGTTTATTTTGTTCTCGCAGGAGTTTTTAGCATTGAATTGTAAATGTGAATTTATGTCTTAAAAATGGATTGGACGGCAGACGCTTGGCCGTGAAAGCAACCCTCTACTGAAGGTTCGTTAACATGTAACACTGGCAGATACGGGAACTGTCAGGGGGCGAATGTGTAACAATACGGACACCGAGCCCGGGCGTCGCGCGGCGAGCGACTCGCGGCGGCGGGCGGCGGCGGTGGCGCGGCGGGCAAGCGCGGAGCCGGCGCCACTCCACCGCCAACCGCTCTTCAATTACACTGCTACGCTAAAATAATAATGATTAGCTCTTTATCCAGTTATCCTTAAACACAAACAAAACTGTTTTTCTGGTTTTTGTTCTTTTTTCTTGATTATTGTTAGTTGAGTTACGAATGAGCTTAGAATAATATTTCTCGTTACGACAAGAAGATAATTAGGCATGTATGGACACGGATATGGGGAGCGATTGAACTCTAAACTAACTTAATGGCTTGAAAACAAATAAATTTCTACCTTTAAGTACGATGGTGCGATTATTAAAGTTTTTTTTTTTAAAGAGCTGGTTTAGGTTAACGAACCATCGGCAACTTTGTACGGAACATGGTCTTGATACCAACAAAGCTGAATTCGACTTTGTGCCCATAGAATGAAATAGAATAGGTTCATAGACCTATATCTCAATGCTGTAGGGCCCACTTAGACGCATGGTCCATTACGCTCCATATTTTATTCCTAAAACATTGCTAGCTAATGTGACCACTAAAACCACTTATATAAGACATAATTCCCACTGAAACTTACCCAAGCCTCCTAATACTTTTTATTCCCATAAAATCAAAAGGGTGCGCGTCATTCAATATTCCTGATCATACTCGGATGTCTCTTAGCCACGTTTGTCTTTTGTATCGTAGACTTTGCGATTGTTTTGTTTTTGTCTCTAATGTCACTAGATAGCGCGAAATGTGGTAAAACGCTTCTGTTTTTCGGTCCAATTGAAGTAGTATTGTATCTACATCATCTTTAAACGTATGGAGGTCTTAAGGTTACCTGGCTGAATTAAGCCATTCAGTTTCGTAGCACGAAGAAAGAAGTTTCAAGATCAAGGTTTAGTTGGACTTTTGCTAACGGGTTTTTTTTATTTGGACCGAGTTTTTATTTTATTTAGCCATAGTAATCCAGAATAGTGTCTACAATTCAAGAGATTGGCAAGGTGGACGGATTGCCCTGTGGCAGGTGGACGGGTATACTGGCGGACAACAAGCTGACAGACGGATGGTGGAGTCTTAATAATAAAAAAGATACCAATAGACACGGAAGCTTAAAAACAATTTAGGTACATTTTGTTGTACCATTGCATTGCATCAACTTCAGCGACAAGCAAAAAAACTCGTAACCTACACAGTTTACACACATACATACATACAATCACACCTGTGTTCCCGAATGGGGTAGGCCGAGCACACGAAACGTGACATAGACAAAACCATGATTATGACTATATCACGCTTCGCAGCCACTTTTAGCATAGTTTTAGGTTTGCAAACAGATGGAGAGGTTGAATAGAGACAGGTTGCTAGCCTGTCGCCTAAAGCATAGTTCAATAGTTTATTATTTTAGGGGAGACCTAGGTGGGTTGACACAAAATTTACAATTCTGGTCATAACTGCCGCCCTATACGTTTAAGAACTATACTATGCGAAACATACCACTAGACAGGAAATTTTATAATCTAACTATTGATTTCAGTTAAAGTGGGAATAAGTATTAATAACTATTAAAAAAATTACATTTCTCAAATCGAGTCTGAGTGTTTCAACTCTCCTAATTAATACAGAGGTAAGATGAAACAGGTACCTGGGTAAGTTGACACAGTAGCTAAATGGTCAAAAAAAAATAAAAAAACGGGCATTACAGTGAATAAATACCTTTTGATGTTCAAGAAACAATCAATTAAAGAAGCAAAGGTCAATCAGCAGTACGATACCCTTACTAATAATACACTTATTATTATATAATTAGGATGGCAAACTGGAACATAAGATGAGCTGGCAACAACGTAGTAAACTGTTCGAAATAGGGTTCATTTTAAGTTGGATATGCACAGGTGCGGCAAGGACTACTTCGATCAACAATTAATTGTTGATCGAAGAAGGACTACTATAAAGCGAGCCGCGAGCTTCGCCGCGGCCAACCCAAACAACTGAACTCCCTAAACATCTTGGAAGTTGACGTCCTACTGGAGGGCCGTCAACTACGGATCTATGCGGCCTACAGACCGGCGGCATCACCGGCCAAGAACTTGGCGTGGCATGGCCAACATCACGGCATGGCAACCATGCAGATCATCCTGGCGGGTGATCTCATCGTCAAACTTCCAGCCTGGCACTCCATCAACACAGATACCGCCGGAAGGGCGATCCACAAAGCCGCAATCTTGGGACCCAAAGATCAGACCAATTACTTGCGAGCGGGTCGGAGCAGGTCATAGACTTCGCAATTAGCAAGAAAGTGACTGTAGAGATGGTGCAGGAGGCACTCCCTGACTTGGTATCCGACCACATACCACCGACCGATAGTAGCGTTAGTAGGACCGACAAGTCCTACTAACGCTGAAGTCCACGGCAACCACAATAGAACGGTGGCCGGGAAGACGCATCAATTGGAAAGTGTTCTCAGCAGCTCTGGAGAAGAAATCCCAGACCAGACCGATCACATCCGCTGAGGATGTGGAAGACGCCGCCAACACACTGGCCGCCAACATCCAGAAGTCGCTTAGTAGAGCTACACACACTGTTCCGGAAACAGAGAGAAGAAACTCACTCCCAACCCAGATCCAGGATCTCATACAGCGTACCCGCCAACTGAGGCGGCGGTGGCAGCTGACTAGATGCCCATCCCTAAAGACCCTGGTAGAAAAGGCCAAAGAAGAACTGAAGTTGCATGTTACAGAGGCCTAGTAGAGCCACAGCGCGTCGGTAGACGGAGACGTCCTCTCCATCGACCGGCTGTAAAAACAGCTGAGCGCAACATCGACGCCAACGAGACCACTGCGAGATCGGGATGGCCAAATGTGGTACAAAGCGGAAGACGAGGCGGAGATCTTCGCCGATTGCCTCGAGAAGCACTTGCAGCCGAACTCATGGGACGACGCCGAGTACACTGCAGCACTCAGCGAACACTTGGAGAGATACTTCACCCCACCCATCGAGACCCGCCATGACTACCCAGTTATCGTTTCGCCCAGCAAAGTGGAAAGGGAGCTAAATAGATCTAACCCAAAGAAAACACCTGGCGTCGACACGATCCCGAAAATGGCCCTATGCGACATCCACCACGATGCACCATCGCGGCGATGACTAGAATCTTAAACGGAGTCACGCGCACCGGCCATTTCCCGACGGCCTGGAAGCTCGGTCGGTTGATAATGATACCGAAGCTCGGGAACAATCTACAGAAACCGGAGAGTCATCGACCGATCGCGCTCCTTTGCACCACTGCCAAGGTGTTCGAAAGGTTAATGCTAAAACATCTGCAACCACACATAGCACCGCGTCACGAACAGTTCGGCTTTCGTAGAGCGCGCTCCAGAACACTGCAGCTAACGAGAGTGCTTCACTTCCTGGCCGAGCCGAGAAACAGGCAGGAGCAAGCAGCGGCTGTACTGTTGGATGTTGAAAAGGCGTTCGACATGGTATGGGATGAGTGGCTGCTATTCAAACTATCAGCGTTACCAGTTCCAAGAAGAATCGTCCGCGCTCTGGCCTCCTTCCTAAATGACAGAACACACGTCGTGACGGTGGAAGATGCTACCTCAACGGAGCGCCGCATCCTAGCGGGCGTCCCACAGCGAAGCTGTCTGTCACCGGCCCTTTATGTTCTCTTCATCGACGACTCTCCGGTGATCGGTGACGTCCAACTGGGACTTTTCTGGACTGGGACATATCTTCTTTCAGAAATAAATAAACGTAAATATACATACTATGCTTATGTTATGTCAAAATCATACATACTTACATATATTAAAGTATGGTATTAATTCAGTTAAAGCATCTTTGAGAGTACTATTACAACTGCCTACAGATGTACAACAACTACTACTACTACTACTTGTACTACTTTACCTACTTATAAATGAAGGTAGAGTTTCGACATTGATGATGTAGTTACCATAATATGAAGATTTTTAATCAAATCATATTTTCATCTTACATTTACTAAACTCTATGTACATAACTAGGGTGTCCGTACTGACTTTAAACTATTTTACGCTAAAACGCGTTACTGTAATTTCTTTAACGTTTATTGCAAGATTAAAAAATAAAGTGCGCTGTCTGTCAAGAAGATTGATGTATCATGTCATTTGACGTAAAAATGAGCCTTTTATCGAGGTTTATACGTGACTGAATATTTCTTAAATACACTTCAGAATTGTGTTGTGAACAATACGAAGTGATTTATCAGATATTTCTTATTCGGAAAAAGAACCCAGCCAAACATCACTATGTTTATTTACGAGTTTATGGGCGGCGTGCATGAGATCGCGACACAGGGCCAGGGCGTCGTCGAAGAAGGTTAGGATTGCTTGATGACGAATGCTGTAATTCACGTTACCACTTAGGTAGTTCTTTGAAATAAATAGCAAAGAAATAAAAAGCAAATAGATATATTTCATTTCATTTCATTGAGTTGGTGGAGTGGCTCCATCCTGTTTGGTGTTGTCAATCGAATTCTGAGAACACTGAGTCTCGACGTCACTCTAATAAGCTGTGGCCTTTTCTACACTTTTCTAAGAATAAATAAATTAAATCTAATTATTACAGGAATGGAAGAGCCAGTATACGATCCACATAAACACCGCAAAGTGGAAAAGCCAACCTCGTGAGTCATTTGTGCTAACAGTGAGTAGGTACAATACATTTGATAGCTTTATTTTCCTGAATGCTGTAGACGAATTACCCGTTCAGGTATTCGGAGACCATGATGCATATGCTGAAGGGCAGCATCGGTGCGGGGATCCTGGCGATGCCGGACGGGTTCCGCCGAATGGGCGTCTTCTACGGCACGGCTGGTCTACTCCTCATTGGCGCTTTTGCGACATACTGCATCCATATGCTGGTTAGTATTTAACCTATGCCGATAAAAAAACATGTAGGTAATAAACAGATTAACTACGAACATGAAACAACTAAGAGCTTAATTTTATTCATAGCGAAATGTAGGTACGGATAACTCATGAAACTTTGACTTAGATTGTTTGGTTTCTGTATAGTGATATTTGTAATCAAGAAGTACACACAGGTGACACAGGTAGTTAACTTTAACGAACGTATAGGCTATCAAGTGCAAAGTATTCTTAGTAGGTACGCAGGTGAAGTTTTGTACAAAAACTCACGTCAAAACAAAAAGTGCAAAATTATAAAAAAAAATTGGTTGAACCGCTGTGTGGATTTCGTGTCGGTTTCGGACCAATTATTATCTAATAAGTGGGTAAAGTTAGTATGCTGCTGAACGCACTTTGAAGTAAGTAGGTCTAAGATAATTTCATTTGGTGCCGACCTGGGGTCTACAATAGTCTACGTACATTACATTCATTATGAAATGACTAACTTTGATTATAGGAACTTACAATAGTTACAATTTAACGGACACGATTCGAAGCGGCTGTCATTTTACTCGCTTCCTTTACGCAGATCAACACATTATTGGATACTGTACAAACAATTTGGTTGAGGTATGTTTTCAGATCGCGGCACAGTACGAGCTCTGCAAGCGAGCAAAACGAGGGTACATGACGTACCCGCAGTCCCTGTACGCGGCGATGGTGCACGGGCCGCCTCTGCTGCGCAGGCCGGCGCGCTGCCTCGCCGAGTTCGTGGATGTGGTGCTGATCATCTGGCAGGTCGGCCTGTGCTGCGTCTACTCCGTCTTCGTGGCAGAAAACCTGAAGCAGGTATTCTAAGTGAAATCGTTTTTTGACACTCAATCTTTTTGTTTGCGTGTGGAGAGACGTGATTCCGAAAATGTGTAATCTACTCGTGTAGACGGGTTCGTCGCAAAAACTTTACGAGTATACGAATGTGATATTCTAACTTCTAACACAACAATATTTTTTACAAGCAATTAAATCGATCATTCATAATGAAAATAGCGTGCGAAAGTGAGTTATGCCAAGACTGATTTTAATTTTCATTTCGGTAAATTGACCCTTAATAAGCTCTTTTTATTTTAGGCCATTTGATTGAAAGTTTTGAATAGACCTGTCCACGTTCGGATGACCTAGGTTCTAATTCACACTCGTTGCTGTTGAGCTGACATTCGTCTACATACTCGTATGTACAACAGTCTCAGCCATCAAGTAATGAACAGGAGCTATATTTAATCAATCAATTAACCATGAGATACGTGTACGTCACTGCCAATAGCCGCCGTGTTGCCATTCGGGATAAACAAACAAGATTAAGTTACCGACCGCGACCTTAGTCACCTCGAGTTTCTCAGCAGCTTTTATAATTTATCCCCGGTATTTTGAAATACATACGTTCCAGTTGTTTTTTGTTCTTGATTGCTGTCAAAATAATTATCATCTTTAAGTACACGCTCATTTATTTTGCGATCTTGCTATGAATGTTTTCAAAGTTAACGAATTATGTAGAGAAGAAATTTCAGCAATAATATCACGATCATAATAAAATATTAATATATATCTACATATGTATTTTGTCTGAGATCACGATTTCAGGTTCCCGGAAAGTATCACCACGTTACAATAACGACTGCTTTTCAGGTGTGCGATTTCTACAACTACGAGATTTCAATAAGAATGCACATTTGCGCTTTGTTTCCACCACTTCTCATTCTCAATATGGTGAAAAGCTTGAAGTTACTGTCACCGATATCATCGGTATCGAACGTGATCACTCTTTTGGGTTTGATCCTGGTTTTTTATTACTTAATTGAAGATGATTTCGATATCACTGAGGCAAAAACGCAAGTCAAGGGGCTAATAGACATCCCCGTTTTTGTTGGCACTACACTGTTTGCCCTAGAAGCGGTGGGAGTGGTTCGTTAAATAAATATCAAAATAAATAAATACGTTTTGATAAATTCGCTACCAGCTTAAATAAATGTTTGTTTACAGATTTTAGCGTTGGAGTATAATATGGAACACCCGAAGAAATTTATCGGGTACTTTGGACTTTTTAACGTTGCTATGACAATGATTCTGTCGCTATACGCGCTGGTGGGGGCTTTCGGTTACTTGAAATATGGAGACGGTATAAAAGCCTCTCTCACTCTTAATTTACCACAGGAACAAAAGTAAGTATTACAATCTACATTGAATTCGGAAAACTTATACTATAGTATAATTTTTTTCAACAAATGTCCAATCTTTAAAATAATTCTCTTGCAAAATATGTTCTGATTTTTAAGAGAAAAAAAAGGGTTAGCACAAATTGATACAGTATAAACATAGTGTGCAGTTCAAGTCATTGCCGTTCCCTTCGTTTTTAGAGTTCCGTAGCCAATGACAAAAAACTGAACCCTCATGGGATAAACGCACCAAAAATCTAAATCATGTTTAATTCGACAGTTTTAGTGTCAGTTCGCTTTGAAATGTATCAATTTTGAAGCGATTTTTGAAATCAACTGTCAAATTAAATATGATTTAGATTTTTGGTGCGTTAGACAATTGCGCTGCAGTACTAGGCATTGTTGAAAAAACATGTAATACATATTGAATTTCATGGATATCTCGTACTTATCTAAGTGTAAGACCAAATGTTTCTTAGACAAATTTTATCCTAAGGCGCAGCGCAGACGACAGTGTTTTGTGCGATCGAGTCTGTGGAGCAATAAATTCTCTGAATGGCGCGCTGACAGTTTCCAGGAATCTCGATCGCACAAAACTCTGTCGTCTGCGCTGCGCCTAAACATTAGTCCTAGGGTGACCGCACCAGTAATGGACATAGAACCAGTAATGGACAATGACTCTTATTTACTACCCACTAAGGAAAAGTCATTTGTTTTACAACAATCAATTCACAACTCTATGGTCTTTATATTATGAATGAAGTGTCCATCACTGGTGCTTGTCAGCTTAAACCGTCCATAACTGGTGCCGTCACCCTACCGATTTGTATAATAAACCAGCATTTTTTTTTTATATTTCGTTGGTTCGATTCCCGGTTGAGACAAGCAAAATTTAAAAAATCTTATAATGCAGTTTTGTTTCTTTCTAAAAATGACGGAATGTTTCCTTTCAGCAAAATGAGCTAATTAAAAGATTTAGAGTAGTCCCCCTCCAGGGCCCATTGAAACTTTCCACCCTGTATATGTAAAATATAATAAAAACAATCCGTGTGGTGTCAGGTTTAGAATAACACCTCTCCATTTCTTCCGTGGATGTCGTAAGAGGCGACTAAGGACATAGGTTAAGGTATATTTTAGGCGACATGCTAGCAACTTGTCACTATTGTACCTACCTGCCAGCTTGAAACCAAAAAAAAATGCTAGAAGTGGGTACAACACGCGAAATAGTCATTTTTGGTCTATGTAGCGTTTTGTGTTCTCTGCCTACCCCATTTGGGAATACAGGCGTGATTATGTGATGATGATGATGATGATGACAACAATACATTTTGGGTTTTCCATACTTAGAACTGAAACTTTTTTTTTTTTATCAAACTCATACGGGTATCTAAGGATATCCGTACCAATATATAAATGTGAAAGTGTGTTTGTTTGTTTGTTTGTTTGTTTGTCCGTCTTTCACGGGTAAACGGAGCGATGGATTGACGTGATTTTTTAGGTAGAGATAGATTAGGGCATGGAGAGTGACATAGGCTACTTTTTGTCTCTTCAAAACAACCCATTTTCCTAAAATGAGGGGTGGAAGTTTTCAATGTAGAAAGCTATAAATTGGTATGTGTGCTATCTCTTCTGTGATACCCCGAATTTAACGCGAGCGGAGCCGCGGGAAAAAGCTAGTCTTATATATTTCTTTTAACTGTAATAGTTAATGCAAGACAAAGTGGTAAAATGCGCCCGCTCCCGTTCGACTTCTAAAATAAGATAATGATAAAGCTACAAAAATATATATAGTGTATGAAAACTTCCACCGAGAATGGTTTGAACGAAATCTAGTTATTTTTATTCACGGGAACTAGTTAAAAGGGAAATCAAAAAATGCAGTGTTCAAACTTGGCTACCTTTGTTTCATCAAAAAGCTTTTGACAGTTTGTAACTTTATAAATTCATAATATGTTTTTCGTAGAATTTCGAGTGTCTACTTATAATTTGTTAAATAGATTTTCGCCAATGAATAAAGTTAAATGTGTAAAATGTCACTTAGGAGTCATCAAAAAATCAAAAAATATCACTTTTACTTTCTAGTGGGATGTCAAGTGAGAGGGAGAGTGCACGCTATAATATTCTGTGAGACGGAATGGGAAGACTAATTTAACACCATTATTGCTATCTATTATGTCGAATATAACATTGTAAAAGCCAGAAATGTTTACTTCCAATTCCAACTAAAAATTAAAATTCACTTCTATTATAGTGTGCAAACACGTTTTTTGAAATTGTCAAACGCCGATGACTTTTTGTCATTTGTATGGAACATAGAGGATAGAACCTATAGAGAAACAATGTTCGCAACCCCGGTCCGCAAATATTTGTTTATTTCAATATACTGGGCTGTCCCATAAGTAAAGAGACAAAATTGAAATTAAAATATTTAATGAAAAAATACAATAAAATGCTAACATTTACAATAACTCCAATTAAAAATATTGTCTTATTTGTTATTTTATATTAAATTCGCTTGTGCAATGCCTTTATAGCCAATTTTTCTCAAGTTTATTGCTGCTCGCCTCATTATAGCTTTTCCGGACCTAGTTGCAACAATTTTAGCTAGTCTGGTCCATCGATGTTTAAATGCTGTCAAAGATTTAGGTTTTTCTGATTGTTTTTTATATTCTCTCTTGCATAAAGACCAAAATGTTTCAATACCTCGAGCTTGGGGAACATTTGGTGCGTTATTTTGTTTTCGTATAAAGTCTATCCCCGCAGCCTCTAAATGTTTGGTGACATCCGTCGCGTAGTGGCATGATGCCATATCTGGCCAGAATATAATTTCTTCCCTGTGATAATATTTATCAATGAAGGGAATCAATCGCTTTATTATACATTCTCTCAGGTAAATGCGTGCGTTCATAGAGCCTGTGCAAATGTATGGTTCAGACGTATTACCGTTCTGGTCTATGGCTTGCCAAACAAGGTATTTATTGAAAAATTTCGCCTTTGGTACGATTTTTTGGTAATAATCAACTGCATTCCGACTATTCGCGTGATAGTATTGCTTCCCAGGAACATCCGTCGGGTCCACGGGCACGTAGGTCTCGTCATCAATTATGAGAATTTTTCTCAGTGTTTTTTCATACACTCTTCGGCATCCTCTTTTAGCACGCGCTGCCTGGTCTTTGATGTATTTAGGAGCAGATAATTTTACGAATGCTTTAAGCTTGAGGTCATGTGTTTTCATTCGAGCTATACTTGACTTCGATATTTTCAATTTATCTGCAGCGTTTCTTACAGACATTGATGGGTTGTCTTTATAAACTTTTTTTACTTTCTTTATGTTTTTAGTTGATGAAACAATCCGTTTTCTTCCGGGTATGTCCTTATAAATATCTTCGTTCGTTTCTTCAAAACGCTTTATAATTCGATATAAAGTACTTTTTCTAACTCCCTCTGGAGAAAAATGCCGTATTGTGTCCGTTTTTCCATTACTTTTATAAAACTGAATAACTCTCTTTGCAAATACTTCGTGTTCAGCTCTCTCCATTATAAAAACTTACAAAATACTTTCGTAATTCCCGCGTAATCTGACAGATCTAAAGCCAATGGCGGCCATGACAGTTATTTTTCTTAAAAAAGGAAAAATATTTTGAGCCAGTTCGAAATTTCAAATTTGTCTCTTTACTTCTGGGACAGCCTTTATTAACGTGTAGTGTCACTGTCACAGAAACTGTATGGAGCCAACAACAGATCTGCGTGCAACTCCTCGTATTTCTAGATGTAAATGAATATACTTGCGTAATGACGTACTGTTCCATTCGTTGGTGTGGTAAAAACGGTAAAAATTCAAATTTGAAAACAGACGGTATTACATTTAACCGGTAATTAACAGTAAACATGCATTTTTCAATTTATATTCATTTTAGTGCAGCTCAAGTTAACTGGTCATTCAAAATGACACATAATTATGCATCTCACTTTCACCTAGGTGTCATCCCATTACTTCATCTCATTCTGTCAATACTTAGTGTAACTAGAGTTGCGCTGTTAATAATCAAATGATGTATCGATATTTATAAGTATTTCGTATTTTACGATGCCGAATTAAATAAATGTTAACATAACATAAAATCACGCCTTTGTTCCCAAATGGGGTAGGCAAAACACACGAAACGTGAAATAGACATATCCATGATTATGACTATTTCATGCTTCGCAGCCACTTTTAGCATCATTTTGGGCCAATCAATCAATCAAATCAATTTTCGAGGTTCGTGTTGAGGGGCCGAAGTCTTCCACTGCTAACAATTACAGTCCAGTGTCCCCGCGGGTTTTATTTAGAAAAAAACTGCTTTTTTGTATTTTTCAATAACAATCATTTTTGTAAAGTTTTGATTGTAATCACTTAAATTAAATTAGCTGTAATCCATTGTGATTGAAAGTAGGTTTATTTTAGATTCATTTAACGAAACAGTTCACTGTTTACAGTAGGTAACCTTGATAAAAAATTTCGTATTTTTTAATTTTTTGACAGTTTTATTTTATTATCTCGGTCCAGATTAGCATTTTTTTTTCAATAAACCAAAAGATGACTGCATTGGTAAGGAATTAAATTTGTTGGTGAATTTTATAATCTTTTATTTTAAAAGTGGTTTACATTTCATATATAATATTGTACAAGAGCGATATTAATATTGAACGATGAGTGCGAAGACAGAGAGGTGAGCTTGTTTTAAAAATTGCGTTCCAGGACAATTAGTAAAAAAATACTATTATCGATATCGATATTATCGATACATTTGTAAACTTGCCCAACTCTAGTGTGGTGCGCGATCTTGGGCCGGCCAATAAGAGCATAGCGAGGTCTTCAATTGTTTTGCGGAATAATTTCCGAACAACCAAGATGACATTAGTACTCTATAGGTTATATCCTCAGTGGTATGGAATAACGTGACAGATACGAGCGCTATATTTAACTTGTTTCCGTGAATAGCGTACAGTGGTTTGTTTTAATACGTCATTTATTTAGGTACCTTTCAACATTGAGGATAGAACCTATAGAGTACTAATGTCATCTTGGTTGTTCGGAAATTATTCCGCAAAACAATTGAAGTGATCGCTATGCTCTTATTGGCCGGTCCAAGATCGCGCGTAACGCTAGTGCCTTTTTCTCTACGGTTATTGGCTCTGTACAGTTTCTGTGACAGTGACGGTGACGTTTAGTATGTTGAAATCAACAAACTATTTGCGGACCGGGGTTGCGAATATTGTTTCTCTATAGGTTTTATCCTCTATGCCTTTCAATTACATACTTAGGTAGTCAATGCTTGTACTTGGCCGGTTTCTCACTTTTAAAATCGGAACAACCGCCTCAAAAAGAGGCTCAATATAATTATTATCATCCATGTAGAATATAATTGGTACATAATTATGTGATGCCTTTTGCAGAAAAGCGCAAGCAGCGAAAATAATTTTCGGAATATCGATATTTTTATCTTTTCCTTTGCAAAACTTTGTCGCCTATAATGTTATTTGGAACAGAATAAGACATAAATACACAAAGGCGAAAACTTGGGACTACAGCCTTCGGATTATACTCGTCATAATACCTGGTAAAATAGCACACGTATCAATGTTATTAATTTTACGATAAATTTCCTTCTTTAGGGATTTGTAGCAAAACGGATCCTATGTGGTGCGACCAAATTCGTGAGAGTAAATTATGTTGCATTGTATCTATTCAACTCTAGATAGCTAAGGTTGAAAAATATAATTTGTTGACTTGAAAACTTAATAGTTGTAAATGACGAGAACTCGACCATTTACACAGAAAACCTAAGAAAATTTTTGGTTCATACAGGGGATAGTAAGAGATTTTTTTGTGACAGGGTCGTTTTGGTCACATTGCAGTTTCCTGTAGCACTCGTATAAAGTGTCGTTTCTGAATTCGGATCGGACTCGTTCTTGGCTTGTTTGTTTGATTAAATCTTAAAGTTTAAGAAAGTTTGCGTTTTTCGTATGTCATAGTCTCGACCGCAGTGGCCGTGCCGTCGCTGGGGCCCGTCATCTCGCTGGTGGGCGCGCTCTGCCTGTCGCTGCTCGCGGTCGTGTTCCCGGCCCTCATAGACGTCTGCATATGGTACCCGGATAAATATGGGCCAGGCAACTACAAGCTTTACCGAGACGTAATAATCATCGTATGTGGCGTATTTTCTTTGGTTTCCGGAGTTTACACCAGTGCACTAGAAATGATACATGAAATGGGCAAAGCAAGTTAAGTTCGTGGTTAAGTAATGTTATAATGTATGATTTATAAATAATAACGAAATAAATTGATCATATATATGTTGAATTAAATGTATTTTGTACTCATTGATTGAATCGTATTTATTAATTACCGTCTAATTGTATAAAGCACAAATGTTTAATGCAGAAATCTACCGCCAATGGCTTTAGCTCGTTGTAATGAGTCAGAAAGTGTTTCCAAGAAGTAAGACAAGTAAGTGCGCATAATCATTATGAAGCACCACAAAAACGAGCAGAGACAGTCAAAAAAATATTTCTGATAGGTTATCTTTGTAACAGAATTTATAAGCCATGGTAGCCCAGCGGTTCGACTTGTGGCCTCTCACGCACAGGGCCGCAGGTTCGAACCCCAGGCTCGCACCTCTTAATTTTCCGAAATTTATGTGCGATATCGAATTTGACCTACCGAATTAATGATTTTACCACGTGGTATTCGGTGAAGGAAAACATCGTGAGGAAACCGGCACACAACGACAAGGTAATTCTATGTTGTGTGTGAAGTTTCCATTCAGCACTGGGCCCGCGTGGAAACTGTAGCCCAAGCCTTTTTATACTGTGAGGAGGCCTATGCTCAGCAGTGGGACGTAATAATAAGGCTGGATGATGATGATGATCTTTGTAACATCAGTATCAGCCTATTTGTTATTTTTGTGCCACATCTTTTTATCCTTCATCAAATCATCACCAAAGTGATAAGCCACGGATACATTTGGGGACAAATGTGCCTCGACACGTGTTATTCTCTAACGTAATATACTAAACTCGTCGACTACCTCGACATCGACCTGTCAAAATTAGCTGTCATCATATTGCAAATAAAATTTGACAGCTCGACATCGAACTCGACGACGAGTTTGGTTAGTTTTGTGGTAAATATTTGGGCGTTTGAACCGCTGTCATTATTCTCAACACTTCTGTTGTCAAATTGGTATAATAAATAAGTGTGTCATATAGTGTCTATGTCTTATAAATAGGTACACTCTAAACTATTATATACACATTTCCAACAGTATCTGATAAAAAAAAGTGTTGAGAATAATGACAGCGGTTCAAACGCCCAAATATTTACCATGTTACAGAATAACGTCACTGGAGTCAACCAGCAGCAGCCTAACAAGATGGTGGAAACTTTACGCAAATACTCGAGAGATTGCTATGTACGAATACATGGAATTATCAAAGAATTTTAAGCGGAAAAAGGTAAGTAGATGACCTGAGTATCCTGCCAGACTTAAGAAATAATACATACCTACGTCACGCCTGTATTTGAGTAAGCAAATAGCGTAGGCAGAGCACACGAAACGCTACATAGACAAAACCATGACTATTTAACGTTTCGTGGCCAGTTGTAGCTTATTTTTTATTTCTTAGGTTTTAAACTGGCAAGTAATAGTGGTAGGTTACTAGCCTGTTACCTAAAATATATCTTACCTATGTATTTCCTTAGTCGCTTCTTACGACATCCACGAAAGAAATGGACAGGTGTTATTGTCAACTCGATACCACACGGAACAAAAAAATAAAGAACCTAGATAATATACCCTTAACTTAACAGTGATATGATAAGTTTTGGTCGTTTCTAAGTTCACTTGTGCCAGTTTTGGTAAATTACTGCAGTACAGGAATTATACACATTTTGAAATGCAAATGAACCGAGAAAGCTGAATTTTTGATATGACGTAGAGAATGCCCATAAAAGCTTAACTTGAAATTGTCGACCAAGATTTCCTATGTGGGTTTTCCGCCATCTTGAAAAAAAGGTTAAGATTGGTTTTTTGACAATAACTCGGCTATCCGACGAGATACGATAATTCTGTCAAGAAGTTTTTTTTTAGCTCTTGTTATGCTCTATAACTTATGCGTAAAACATTTTTGCTTTACATGCATTGTTATTGAGATATCGATCGAAAAAGATGAAAATGGTTTTTGGCCGATATCTCCATAACTGCATGTTACGCAAAATGTATTAATGCATAAATTATAGAACATAGAAAAGCCACAAAAAAACTCCTTGACAGAATTATCGTATCTCGTCGGATAACCGAGTTATTGTCAAAAAACCAATCTTAACCTTTTTTTCAAGATGGCGGAAAACCCACATAGGAAATCTTGGTCGACAATTTCAAGTTAAGCTTTTATGGGCATTCTCTACTTCATATCAAAAATTCAGCTTTCTCGGTTCATTTGCATTTCTTTGCCGTTAATTCCTACGTAATGACCGGGTTATGCTTAAATACAAGACCAGACAACCCAAACAGAAATACAAAAAGGTTTCATCGGACAATATAGCTACGGCACGTGTTTGTGAAGTCTATATTCATAACAATGATGTCAATGATTTAATTTATTCTCCTTTATATGAAATTCATTGAGCCGTATCCGTAGTGTTTATTCCGATTACACAGGTCACTGGATTCAGGACACTAATGTAACCGGAAAATAGGAACCATACCCGTGTATGCCATCCAATAAATATCTAATAAGAAGGATATATGTACCTATGACCTTTAAGATCAGAAAGGGCACTGAAGAGGCTTCAAAACTAACCTATTTATGTGATAAATTGCTAACTGCTCTATTGGTCAAAATCTAAGGCTGGATTCACAGAGCCCTTCTACTCTACCGGTCAGCTGGGAATCCAGCTAAAACCAGACAGAGATGACAATCGGCCGGTTATTCTTACAAGCACGCATAATAAATACATGCTCGAAAGTAAAAACCGTATGAGCAAATGGTGCATAACGAATTGGGGAAAATTTTAGGCTTTTAAATATTTAAATTAATCTGAACTACACTATAACGCTAAACGCTGGTATGAATGTATCAGTAAAAATACTTTCAGACTATCATTTTTACAATTACTTGAACGTAATTAAATTATAAAATATAAAGATCAACATAGAAATTCGGATTATAGAAAAATAGGAGTTTAGAATAACACATCCTTTTTTCCGTGGACGCTAGAAGTGACTAAAGAAAATGGATTTGAGGTTTACGTATTTAAGGCGACAGGGTAGCAATCCGTCACTATTATTATTATTACCTCATTTAGATAAATGTAAAAACTTAAAACTTAACAATTTTAATCATAATAAAAGGCCTGCGAGACTAAATAGTCTTTGTAAATTAGTTTGTCTTTATATATAACGCTTCGTGTGATTTGCCTACCCCATTTGGGCAAGAATCTTATATACAATCTGGATATTGCACTAGTAATAAAATTTTGAAGATCTGTTTTTTGACCTGGTTTGAACTTTACTGTATCTTCTATCTCGTTTACTCTTTAGACGGGGTAGCCAAGTTCAGGTTTAATTTTCCCAAATAAAATTGCTTAATTCACAGTGCACTATATGTTACTACCAAATTTGGACGCACACAAGTTATAAAATGTGAAGTAAAAAAAATGTTAGCTTTACTTTGTTACTTGCTTGTTATTTCCGCGAATAGCCTACTGACAAAAACACATTTAAGTGATTTCAAATTACATCATTTTTCGTAAAATTTTATTAAAAGTTACGGTAATTATTGCAACGTAATATAGCAACACCATTTGCATATGTCAAACATTGTGATTGCCGCTGTCATTGAGTTATCGTTCGCTTCGAAAGTTTCCAACGGTTTTATGTATTATTTAAGCAGTATTCTGGAGATAATCATCATTAGTTGCATAGTTCGTAGTTGCAGAAATGTGTGGTATCCAGGATCAAGTGTATAATTTCACAGGCAAGCTATTAATTCCATTATTATTACTCAATCGTTTACTTTTTTAACAGAAGCTTATTTCACGTATATCTCGTAACTATTTTATTAAATAGAGACAGATAAAATTAGTTTAAGCCTTTATTATCAGATTTAAGTTCTCATTTTTGGTGTTAGATAAGAGTAAATACAAAAAATCTTGATTGTTAATGAACCATAAAAATATGAAGGAGAATGATTAGGGTAACCATGTTTTAGGTTAAATAAAACCCAATCGCGGAAGGTTTTACGATTTGCCTATGAAGTTAATGGTAATTATATGGAATGTACAGTTACAGTTACATATCCAAAGAACAAACTTATTTCTTATCTACACTAATATTATAAAGAGGAAAACTTTGTTTGTTTGTTTGTATGTTTGTTTGTTTGTTTGTTTGTTTGGTTGTAATGAATAGGCTCAGTAACTACTGGACCGTTTTTAAAAATTCTTGCACCATTCGAAAGCCACATTATCCACGAGTAACATAGGCTAAATTTTATTTTGAAAAAAAGAGGATTCCGTAAAATATTTGGGTTTAGATACCTACATCTACACTAATATTATGAAGAGGAAAACTCAGGCTCAGAAACCTACGACCCCAAAATCCGAAATTTACGCGAACGAAGTCGCGGGCGGAAAGCTAGTTCTATTATACTTTTTTTGGATATAAGGATTAATTTTTTAGATAACATTTTACTTTTTTTACAGGAACCAAAGCAAGCCCACGTAAAGAAAGTCAATGAGTAGAATAGCAACTCCATATTACGATAGCTTTAGTTGTCAGTGATTTGCACGAATAAGATGGTAACCGTTTATTACGAAAATATTTCAAGCATATATATTTTCGGTAATGTAAATTTTGGCTTATAACAAATAAATTAAGATAGGTAAAAATAAATGAATTATGACATACGTATACACATTATACACGCCCTTAAAATCACCATTAATTTGATATATAACTCGTTGATGAATTCTTTGTAGAACTAAAGATATAGAGTAGAATCGGTTTTTTATTTTTCCTGTAAAATTTTCTTTTTCCTATTACCATTTTATTCCCCGTGGGCGACAATTTTACGAAATTTAATAATTCTTAAGAGACGAACTTCTTTTAGTTGATTCACTTGCTTGTTTTTATGATCTTTCTTAAGTGGATATTACACTACACGGTATTCAGGGGCCCTAACCCTAACTAAGGGTGGTGTAATAAGAGTTAGAAAGTAAGGGCCCCTAACTAGGACGACCGGACGGGCCCGGCAGCCTTGCTCCCTGACCGCCCTGACGATCGAGTAGTGTAATAATACTAAGGGCAGTTAGGTTAGGGAACTCAGTCGTCGTGCGGCTAGCGTGGACTGCGCATGTGCAGGTAGTGATAGTGAGTGATTCGTGCGACTCACTCACTATCACTACCGCCATTTTGATTAGACGCCATGTGTACGAATAATAAAGAAAAATAAGTTTTATTAAATATGACCCAGATCCTTCTCCTCTTCTTTTTATCTTCTATAATAGTCATGGATTCAACTATAACCACGGCAATCATTGTTTTTTTTAATGGTTTAGATAAAACAGGTGCCATGATAACGTCTGTATCCGCGCGCGTTCTCGAATGCACACTTGACACAGAGAGTGAGGGAGCCGGTATTCAGTGCAGTGTAATACATCGACGCACTTGCAAGGGGCCACGCCCTCCTAACTACCGGGCCCTGAATACCGTGTAGTGTAATATCCGCTTAATCATGATTCTCACCTAACGTCCGAAAGTATTGTCACCGTAATGAAAGGGACAGCAAATAACAGTGACGTCATTCAAGGTCAATTTTTTGGGCTTCACTTTTTTCTTCTATATGCAATCTCCAGTTTGAGTATAAGCTTCTTGCATTTGGGACTACAGGCACGACGTATGTGCCTGCAAAACATCTGCAAAAGGAGGTTGTTTTTTTGGCTCTTTGCTCCCAAACAACTACTATTCGAATCGCAGCCAAAGTCGCGATGAAGTGAAACCTTTAGCGCTAGTAAGAAGATACTTAAAGAGTTGGGGGATGATGTAATCCTAGATGGATATCCGGCGGGTGATCCCGGAACCCCTGAGATCAGAATGCTAATACCCTGATTAGACCCAAGCTTTGATTAGGTTTAGCTAAACGAGTAAGCACACTCTGTTTTTACCCGACTGCTAACGAACGGTATTGTTATCATTATCACTAAGCACTTAATGGATACCTGTTAGTGACAAGGTAGATACAAGTAAAGTGAAGTCCTACGAAGTAGATATTTAATCATTTCATCTTTCGTATCCTCGTGGTTTGATCCCACATTGCACTTTTTGTATTTTAATAAAATTATATTAGGTACTATGAATAGATAATTTTCAAGTTAAGCAAATATAATAATTATTAGAAATAGAGATTAAGTATAGTACTTACGTAGATTTCGTAAATTAATATAAAGATAACATTTTAATTTCATAACTTCCATCATCATGACCAGCTTAAGTTTGATTAAGCCAATCGAGAGTAAAATGTAGTCTTGAAATAATTGATATACCTACAGGCTAGTCTGGCTATTAAATACTACCTTACTAAAAAAAAATATCTTGTTTGGTTTAATATAACCTCAGTAGAATAGTTGAGAAATATGTATAGATCTCAGCAGCAGGGAAAACTGAATAACTTTATATATTTATTCTCTTTAGTAAAAAATGGAGTCCAACCTGCATTGAATTACGTTAAAAATGAAAGACAAGGCGACCTCTAGTCTGTACAGTTTCTGTCATGTTTCTGTAAGTAGATATGACATAAAATATAAGTTAACACAAATCTCAGTGTCAAAACTATTTTATTAGGATCAATCTGTTTCAATTAAACTAAATACATTATAAAATTAAATTCAAATTATCGCAGGCTAATGGATGTCTTGTAAGTAATATTCCACTAGTTACCTTATTATTCAACGAGCGGTAGATAATAAAATGGCTTAGAGGACGAAATGATTTAATTTACAAAACAAAGCACATAAATACACGGCTTCACATATTCGCAGAAGTACTTAGTAATTTAACCACTTAGAGCTTGAAAAGCTTTTAATTAGTTTGCAGCAGCGTGGGATTATATATGTTGTGTTGTGACAGGGAGCTTACAGTTGTTCTAAAGCTATGATCTGCGCTGCAATTGCAGGTATATACATACTCGGCTGAAGCATTATAGCGCGGTCGTGTTTACTTCCTTATCCCGGCCTCACATACGTGAATTTATGAAATGAGATCTATAAACTTATTTTTCTGTCATAATTTTTACTTTGTTGTGTTCAAGCGTAGACTCTACGCGGACTAATATTATTATGTTTGTGTAAATTAGCACACAGAAGAATCCACTACCTACTCAAATGCTCTACTTAACAATGTTCCTTCCCCGGTGCTTTATCTTTCTCACTCTCTATTAAATAAAATTGTACTTTATTACGTCCGTCCTGCACACTACATCTTCTCAGTATTATTGATTACCTTTAATTAATGTGTCATCATCAATAAATCGTTTTGCAGATGCAAATTTAGTGATATTACCCTGCCAGCCAATGACGCTGCGGGATGGTGGAATCATGTTACCGGTAGGTGTACAGCAGATTTAGGTACTATATTTTGTGTATATGGGGTCCTTCTTGTTAATTTAAGACCGTATATGTAAAGTGAAATCGCATATAAAAAATATGTAATTTTAATATTTTGGTATATAAATTTGATAATTTTTGAAATATGAATACTTACAATTTCAACAAAATTATTGCTAGTGATTTCATTTGTCAGAAACATTACTTCAAACAATTTGCTTAATCATGATCACAAAGTCCCGTTTGGATTTCGACTAACCTCTATTTCATTCTCATAATAATCCCTATCATTAAGCCTAATTTTCAAAACTATAAAATCTATGCGTACGTATCTTGAATAGTTCTCGAGTTATCGATGAAAAACGTTAAGGCGCGTACAATACTAAATTATGAAACTATACAATAATCCGCTGGTTTTATACCTACCCGCTCTTAAATACAAAAAGCATTATAAAAGTGCATGTGTCTCGTAGATATGTATGTCGCAGGCGGATTGTATAATCCTCCGTTTTACATAACGCCTAGCCGTTTTGCAAAACAGCGCCGTTTTGTAAAACGGCGGCTCAACGTTCAGCCGGGTCGTAGTTGCGAAACGTTCTTCAAAAAGGCGGCCCACGTTTAGCCGCATTGTACTACTACTAAAATTGTAGGGTAACAATACTTACAAAACAAAGAATGCTAAATAAAATAAATATAAATAAAATAAACTAACCTAACCTAACCTAATGTAATGTAATCTAACCTAACCTAACCTATTATAATCTCTAAATCCTCTACTGTTTATGTTAGGCAGCGCCACGAGTGTTAAAAATCTGAACTAAAAACGACAAAGTGGCGGCTAATCTCTCGCCGTATTACATTATGCCTAGCATTAGCGCCGAATTCATTCCGGCGGTTTTTCGTTCAGCCGCATTCAATCCGGCTAAACGTTGAGCCGCCGCATTACAATACTGCGCTGTTTTGCAAAACGGCTAGGCGTTATGTAAAACGGCGGATTATACAATCCGCCTTCGACAGATATAAGCTGTTTGTTTGTTTGGATATAAGTCATATAAGCTACCTCTTTGAGGCATGTCGATGTGGAAGATATTAACTATCGATCTAATAACATCACATTACCGTTAACAAGTTCATTCACTTGATTAAAAAAAAATTACACCCATAGGCGGTTAAAAAAACTGATGATACGAATTATGAAACAAAGTACATTGAAGGAACGACTTACACCTACATGACTGGATCATTTTCTTGCTTGATTGTAGAATTAAATTACTTTGTGCAGGCGCAAACGTGAGGGGAATATCTCCCGAGCCGTGGGTACACAAGCCTCGCCCACGATCCTCCTCGGCCCGGTGAGAGATTTTCTACTTTAAATTATATTCTTGGATATTCCCTTGATTGCAAACCGAAGCCAAGCTGAATTAAATAATTGTGTTATTCAAGTAGGTTAAACGAGGGTCCAGTCAGACTTTGTGTGGTGAGAATGAAGTCCAAATAAATTACTCTTAAAGCAGCGCAAATTTTAATACATTTCTACTAGCAACGCTGGATCAACTTCAGTTTATTATTGCTGTGGGTACTCACCTTACAATTTTAAAGTCATCTGAATGCTGAAGTTAAATATGTGACACTTAAAACGCCTGGCATTGGTTTATCATATGATATACATACATACTCAGGATAGTTATTAAAAACGGAACATGGGAAATAGTACGGCAACTGATTTCGTACAAATTATTATATTAATATACTTAGTTTAAGAAATATTTTTCATTTTTTAACATAGATCTCGGACTAGCACCCCAAACATGTGCCCGCGCAAGCCGTCATTGTCTCCAACGCGGAGGCAGTCAGATTGCACGAACATCCTGAGCTATATCGAAGCCACTGGAGCATCGTAAATAATCAATTTCAGTTTTTTAATTTAAAATAACTGAATTCGTACGAGTAAGTCGACATAGTTACGTACACATTTAGATAGTTAATATCTATTTAGAAAGTATACCTTTCAGCGTTCGCGTCTGACAGAGATTCTCATCGCAGGAGGCCTTTGCTGTGTCATTACCAAGAATTGTTTTAATATCCAAGTTAAGTGCAGCAAAGGCAAACAGCATCAGGGTTTAACCAAATGTCATGTGCGAACTTGTCATATTACACTGTCTAGTTGTTTGGGCACTAAAGCTATCCAAAGAACCTGTTCAAGTACACAATAAATGTTGTTCGGTTTAGGTAGCTACTCTTCTGTTGCCAGGTGAACCTTGCTGTCCAAAACTTATGCCTTCCAAAACTAGACCAATGATGAGATTCCGCTATCTGTTTGACCTTCTATCAGCCCGTCTACCACCAAGCTCTATTTCTTGACCAGTATGATACTTGAATTTTTCACCGGCTATTGTTTATGTGCAGCCTTAGCCCTTCCTTGGTTGACAGACGTGACAGGTAACATCTAATTCTAGTACAACGTACAACATTACACTGACTAATTAATTCTGTTTAGAGAAGAAGAGCTGTTAACTGCCTGCGCTGGGCCAGTGGATCCCTACTTTTCGCGTCGGCCGCCGTCGTCGCCTATGGAGGTGCTGGTTATCGGCGCGCCGCCGGCTTTGCCCATCACGCACACTCTGGCAAGACACGATCTAAAGGTCAGTGTAGTCTGATTGGGGTATAGCTGAAACAAACGGCACCGATTTTATAATAATAATTTAAAAATAGTACCTCCAATACATACGTGTTAAATAATTTTAAGTATAGATATAGGTACACATGGTGCTCGTGAGCATTGCGAGAGATTTCAACCACGAATTCCAGAGGCTATAAGAAGTAATAAATGTTATATGAACTTAGGTCGAAACACGATTTTTTTTTATAATTTTCATACATAATAATTGCTAATGTCGTATAAACGTGCCTTAATAATAGTAAAAAAAAACGTGTTTCGACCTAAGTTCTTAAAACATTTATTACTTCTTATAGCCTCTGGAATTCGTGGTTGAAATTTCTCGCAATGCTCACGAGCACCATGTATGTTTAATGTATAAGTTATACGTGTTAAGTTTTTTGTACGCCCCGACCCCGACAGGGCATTTAATTGATTAGTTTTTAAGTTTAATTGCTACGCCCCAACAGGGCCTTTAACATTTTGTAACACTTTATTGTAAAATGTTATACTGCAATAAAAATACTTATATGCTTGAATATTCGTCTGTAGTAAATCTTATAAAATCACTTACTTATTCGTTCGCCTGTCTTTCTGTATTTATGTTATGTCTGTCTTGTCTTTTAATGTACCAAGCAACCCTTTTTCTCAGGAACGACAATATTATTTATGGATTTTGATATCCAGTAACTTTTAGTAAAACATGTATACAGGGTGGAAAGTTTCAATGGGCCCTGGAGGGGAACTACTTTAAATCTTTCAGTTAGCTCATTTTGCTGAAAGGAAACATTCCTTCATTTTTAGAAAGAAACAAAACTGCATTAAAAGATTTTTTAAATTTTGCTTGTTTCAACCGGGAATCGAACCAACTAAAAATTAAAAAAAAATTGCTGTTTTATTACACAAATCAGGTAGCACTATTGTTTATTAAAATTTGTGTAACAAACATTTGGTCTTACACTTAGATAAGTACGAGATATCCATGAAATTAAATATTTATTACATGTTTTTTTACCAATGCCTAGTACTGCAGCGCTATTGTAAAACGCACCAAAAATCTAAATCATGTTTAATTCGACAGTTTTAGTGTCAGTTCGCTTTGAAATGTATCAATTTTGAAGCGATTTTTGGAATCGACTGTCAAAAAAAACACGATTTAGATTTTTGGTGCGTTAAACAATAGCGCTGCAGTACTAGGCATTGTTAAAAAAACATGTAATAAATATTCAATTTCATGGATATCTCGTACTTATCTAAGTGTAAGACCAAATGTTTCTTAGACAAATTTTATCCTAAACATTAGTCCTACCGATTTGTGTAATAAACCAGATTTTTTTTTTTTTTTTTAATTGTTAGTTGGTTCGATTCCCGGTTGAGACAAGCAAAATTTTAAAAATCTTTTAATGCAGTTTTGTTTCTTTCTAAAAATGAAGGAATGTTTCCTTTCAGCAAAATGAGTTAACTAAAAGATTTAGAGTAGTTCCCCTCCAGGGCCCATTGAAACTTTCCACCCTGTATAATGTTATTTTTTTGACTGCACTACCTCCAATATCGTGCTAAAATTTTGCAGGCTGTCTGGCCAAAGTTTGAGCAAGAGAGTGGGGAGCCAGTGTGGGTGACGCCGCGCCTACGCCGGCGACTGTCGCGCGCTCGTGATGTAAGGCTCTTCGATTAAACTTCGTACCTTCAGGCTATTATTTTTTATTTACTTTTTTTTTTCTGCTTAACATAAAAATACAAAGTCACTTTAGTGAATTCACACAGCGAGAATGAGAAATATGTACCTTTTCAGCCACATCGTTTATTATGAGTAGGTAAGGCTCGAGTAAGAAGAACCTTTTTTGGAGATTTTTTTAGGAGGCCAAGGGGTGCTCTCTTGAACAACTTAGGCCGCTGTCGCCGCGTTGTATAATCAGGGATATATAGACTAAGAAGGGGCCTTGAACCTTACGTCAAATCATTTTTGAACATACCGTAGCGAATGCAACCTGCTAACCTCCGCTTGATTGTAGCCAACCATGCCATGCACAAACAACATAACCATAACTTAAGTGCTCTCACTTTCGTGAATAAAGCCTTAATTTTGCCGTGCCTTCTTACGCACACGAAACACTAACACTAACTTTAATTATGTTTTCGGAAAATCAGGTTTGTCCGTAATAAAATAAGTACTCCCCACAACTTTGATATGCGCTGCAGTGGTAGAGCATTAAACTGTAGGTGTAGGATCAGACTTGTCAGCGGCGCGTGTGCGACTAAAGTAAAATGTTACCGTAACGTGTAATGTGTGCCGTGAGACTCGGCCAACTGCTCAACAAGCTTCTAAACTCTTGACAATAGAGCCATGTACGAGCTATAAACGACCGTGAAGTTACTTTGTAACATCGTTGACTTTGTTACATACGCTAAGGCTTTTGGGCCTTAGTGATGTACAAAATATGTAGGTACAAAATGTGTACTGAAATTTTTATTGTGCCGGTTTTCAAGATGTCCTCAGCCTGCGGGTGTTGACGAGAACTAGACGTTTATTAGGTTTTTTTTAACCGATACACAGAATATAAAAACAATCGTTCTAGTTGTTACAAGAAATAAAAAAAAAACACAAGAGAAAACTTTTACAATTTGGCCGTAACCCTCTGTTAGCATTGTGTTTATTATGATGTTTAAGAACTAAAAAAAGCCTTATATGGAAGATGTAGAAATTTATACTGGAATAACTAAGCTGGAATTTTATTTGAGGTACGTAAAGTCAAGGTAAGGTAAGTTAAAATCAACATTGGTCTAGCACCGAGGCAATCAGTTCTACCTACGTTTCAAACAAACGACCTGCAATATTGTATTGACGCTTAAAACAAGATGGCTACAGAACGTAAAATGCCTACCCCATTTGGGAATACTGGATGTATGTGTGTATTTGTGTGTAACATATATGTAAATAAATAAGATAGACTTAAGAACGGTAATTATCATACCCCGTTATCAGTGTTGCAGATTCATTGAAACTATGCCATAGGGTTGTCGCACAACATTTGTTTCATTGTCATGTCATGACATGTGACATATTTTAAGGTACATAAAACGTTTTTGTTAGAAGAATGGTTTACACGTATTTTAGAAGAATGTTTTGTAAAATATCGGATTTGCATATTTTTAGTTGTATGAATAAATTATAATTATTTTTTCTTGGTTACTTGGCGTTAAATTTTGTCGCCTATTACTGTATTATGCATTTTAAACATTGACCAATTATTGACGTAACCACCTATGATAAGATTAAAACAGAACTCTAAATTACGGACTGAAAAGAGGTTTTGATTTATTTTTAATCTTAAAATATATAGATAAACAAAGGTGAATATTTAATGTATATTTAAAGGTAGTAACGTATTAAAAAATAAACGTGCATTGCCATCCCTAGCTTTTTCAATGGATTTGCAACACTGATAACGGGGTATGGTAATTATGTACCCCGACATGATAATTTGGTGGTAACTGTATGATTTTATTTTTATGAATATCAAAATCACTGATTTAAGACTTAGTCATACCTCGTTATCTTGTCGCAAAGATTTTGTTTTTCAGTAGAGTATGAATAATTTTTTATCGACCTTCTTTATATCGATGTTTAATAATGCACTTGAATTTTTCTAATTTTAAGTAAATACCTACTGAAATTCAATTAAAACGTTTCGTTTGACAGCACGAAAATCTCTACTATGTATAACCCGTATTTACACTGACGATGTACAGTTGCGTAAAGATTGCGATTTGTGGAAAAAATAATGAGTAATCCTTATTAATGTTCACTGTAGGCTTTTATTTCTTCGTTTATTATCTTTATACAAAAGTAATAAATAGTACCTAGTGGCACATCTTGGAAATTATCAGTGTCAAAAAGTATCGACATTTATAGAGTCGTTAAAAAAATTATTCATACTCTACTGAAGAACAAAATCTTTGCGACATGATAACGGGGTCTAGTTATAAATAAGACATTTCTGGTAAGTATGGTGTCCGTAGATATCTTTAACTTTGACAAACTTATCTAAAAAAAACTATTCATTTTATTACTTTTCAATGAAATAGATGATACAGAATTACAATTTGAAGTTTTTTTTTTATGTCACTTCGAATTAAGAGGAAATGGAGCGGTCATGTTTTGTATGGAAACGTAGTCCCCTGATTCCTCCCTGGATATTACCCGTAGAACAATGATTT
>BHDV01012999.1:0-41659 GCA_005406045.1 Adoxophyes honmai
CATTTTTTGGCGAAAAAAATTGCAAGGCTTGACAATGACCCATTTGCCATTGCGGTTTCTTCTTTGAATGCAAGCAAAAATCACACGCACTTCACGTTGCCTTGATTTTCAGTGCCCATTTTCAGTGCTTTTTAAAAACAAAAGCGGTATTTATCATCGTTTTTGACGCGGTGTATCAGCTTGACGCGGTGTATCAGCTTGACGCGGTGTATCAGCTTGACGCGGTGTTTCAGCTTGACACTGCGTCATTGACGTTTGCTTCGAAAGCGTACCTTTAGGAGCCAGGTTGTATTGGAATACCTAATTTACGACGCCTGACCGACGCGATAGCACTTAAACCAGAGTTAACTGACGGTTAAGTTGCAGATAAACTGGCCCAGACGTTACGTGGACTGGGTGGGAATTATTAACTTATGTATCACGTCACATAGTGTACGCGTATGTTATGAAAGATACAAGCTTCATAGGGTATGCATCAGTTTTGTATGTATCATTTAATTAGGGTTTCTTGTTTCGTTCCTACCTCGTATTTATGTATTTTTATTATTATTTTGTAACATGAGTACCTATTATTAAATTTTCATTTACACTAATTGTATAAGTTGTGTTTTGCCTTACAGACCGCAACACTAAAGTATGAACTGCTGCTTTGCGGCAGATAAACCAGGTAAGGTGGAGGCAATAAGTAACATTTTTTTATTAGAAAAAAACATTTACAATGTCGTTATTTAATTAAACAGAAAAAAAGCAGTAGCACTCATTTTTCTTGAAGGACAATGTCCTTATATTACAGACATAACAATAACTTAATGTTTTTGCACTAATGTACATTCCAAAATTATGAAATGTCAGTAGATATCGCACAGGAATTTGCAAACTTTTCAGAAATTTCCGAAAACTATCCCAACTTTTTGGAAACTTTCCGAAACTTTTCCTCACAAAAGAAACCCTCTAAAAGGCTCTAAATATCTTCCCAGCGTCTCCCAATACATTCATAACACTCAAAAAAATTATGAAATGTCAGTAGATATCGCACAGGAATTTGCAAACTTTTCAGAAATTTCCGAAAACTATTCCAAATTTTTGGAAACTTTCCGAAACTTTTCCTCACAAAAGAAACCCTCTAAAAGGCTCTAAATATCTTCCCAGCGTCTCCCAATACATTCATAACACTCAAACGGAGCCATTACACAGCTTCACCATAAGCCCCCTATCACAGGAACGGTATTTCCTTACATAGGGATTATCGACCCTTTGATTACCTGGCCGTCGCCATTACTCTAGTCTGTTAGCGTATAGACTATTCGGAACTAACTTTATTTCGGTCCACTCGACCCTTCAAATCCCTGTTTAATGACCAGCCTTTAGAGCTGTGTTCGCGGGAAGGACGGCGGATTCGATACTGTACAGAATTTGTTACTGTCATGTGAAAGTTTCGTACTATACTGCGGACAATGGTATACACTTTTATTCGTTTCGTTAACCCGTTCCTGGTCATTTTTGTTCCTCTTAAACGGGGTGGCCTGGAATTGACGGTAAATATTTTAACCATAAGAGTCGACTCTGGGAAAGGGTTAGTGTATTGTGGGCGATGGGCTAGCAACCTGTCACTGCAATATCACGTTTAACCATCTGATTACCCTGAAAATGCTAAACGTGGCACTGGATTTTTGAATTCATGTGCTCTGCCTACCCCTCTTGGAATACAGGCGTGAGAATATGTATGTATGTATTTTAACCAGTGGTCCGGACGCGACTGACTGTAAAGTTTTTCCCAGGATTTTCATTAGAAAAACATTTCAAAAATCTGAAAATATTGCTGAGTCTTTTGCACTCCGCCTGTTAGTCAACAGCGTTGCATCACAATGCCGTTCGAAATATATAAAGAGATTTTGTAGGGAAATCGTGATAACTTTGAATTGTGGAAAGATACGTAATATCGCAGGTTTGAATTAACGAGTGTCTACTGTGTTATGGAGTGAATTTCAAGTAGGGAACGTCGCCATTAAACAAAATTTTACCTAAGAGGGACGTCACAGTCCCCCACTCCGGAGGTTTGATGATCCATGTCCCAGATTGTTCTAAATTTAACTGTCAGACTAATTAGTAGACTATTTTCAGTGCCGTGTGGTGTCAGATTTAGAATAACACCTCCATTTCTTCCGTTGATATCGTAAGAGGCGACTAAGAATATAGATCAAAAGGTATATTTTATAACGGGACTACTCACTTTTTTTTTACAGAGATTAGCTCGACATGTTCAATCTGTGACCCATCATCTGGTGCTATGCGCCACGGCAGCGGACAGACGCGAAATATGTCGAGCAAATCTCGGTATAAAAATATATATTAAAAAATGTCTTTCTTTCTTTCTATCTATTTGAAAGCATTTTTATTTCACTAGGCATCTAACGCGGCAACAGCACCGGTCCCCCCCACCGTATAATTTTCGCATACGTCCGTCCGTCGCAATATCTCTATATTTACATACGTCCTTTGTTTGGCACGTAATTACTGGCTCGGCTGATATATCGCCGTGGATTTGTCAACGCCATTTAGTTACATTGTATTGCTTTTGCGCTATTACTGCCTATATCCGTAATGAAGTCTATTAAGGTAGTTTCTGTTGATCCGCAATTGGTGTAAGGATGTTTGGGTCTTGCATAAAAAATGTTGCGTCCCTTCTGTGAATACTACAATCCTTACTTCCTTACTATCCTTACTAATATTATAAGTCAGAAAGTGAGTTTGTTTGTTTGTTTGTTTGTTTGTTTGTTCCGCTTTCACGCCGTAACTACTGAACCGATTGCTTTGAAATTTTGCAGACGTAAAGATAGAAGTCCGGATTAAATAATAGGCTACTTTTTATTCCGGAAACAATTATTTATGTTCCCGAGGGAAAACAAAAATATAATTTGCTTGATAGATCGATATCGATCGATGATAGATCGATATCAATCGATGACCGATCGATAGATGATAGATCGATGGCACTGTGTGTCGATTGAAACGAGAAGTTTTCTTATAATTGTGCTTTATACCGCAATATAACCGAGTTCCACGCTGGCGAAGCCGCGGGCGGAAAGCTAGTACTACAATAAACTACAAGCACTACAATGATGTTCGTAAGGCTACAAGGTTGATTATAAAAAAATGCCATAATCATTTGAAGAATATAAATCCAAATCCAAAAATTCAAGTTTTTTGAAACTTTTTTAGCCTGGAGAAAACATTAGAACATATCAATCATACCTTCGGTAGTAAATGATACAATTACACTACTCCTAATTTTATCTGTGTCTTTGTCCATCCAATATCTATAGTGTGATTTTTTTAGCATTTTTCAACATAATATCAGTATCTAAACGCAACAAATGTAAACAAAAAATATAGACTTCTTAAATACTAAAACATTGCAGCGCAAAATTATTGAAAAAAATAATGGAAGATTGAACATAACATAAGTATGTATACAGAGAGTTGCCGGAAATCGAACGTAAATATTTTAACCAGTAGTCATCCAGTAGTATACGCTTCTGAATACCCCTGTGAAGTTTTTTTCCCGTAATTTTCATGCAATTTTTTTCAGGAAATATTCTAAAGGGGTTTTCAGTCGTGTATATACTTATAATATTAGTAAGGATTAGCAAGTATAGGGTGATAATGAAATCCGTAACGAAATTTTACGTACCTGTTTGTTAGTAAAACTTAAAAATATAATTTGAGTAGTTTCTCATTTTCTTTTGAAAATAAGAAATTATGAATCACCAAAGTTTTCCAAAAAAGTGCTAACATTATGGACACCGCGCGTCCACCGCTCAGCTCAGACACTCGCGACTCATAGGTACGTAGCGCTCTTTCACTTCCTTGCAAAAAATAATACGACTTATTTAGTACCTACCTACAATTTTTTTTAACATAATTTTAAACATTTTTCCTTCCTACTTTTAAGGGCTTGGGCCGTCCAAATGCAGAAGTTTTAAAAATCAGTTACTTGAAAACTTGTAGGTTAGGAAAGGTGGATTAAAATAAAAATTGAGTCTACATGAATTCGGCATTCAGAAGTAGTTAAAGAATTGGAATCAACTTATGTACAAGAATAATAAAAACTCAACCTTATCCTACTAATCGAAACTAAGTTTAGTGTACCTACCTTAATAACCGTTCAAAATGGAATCCTTTTTTCTCCTAAGAGTCATGCACGTTTCAACATGTTTTCATTCACTCTTCTTAGCACTTTAGTATCACTTTTCACTTCGGAAAATGCACTTACAATCTTGTCTTTAAGATTCTGTACATTTTGTGGTATGTCCATGTACACACGGCGCTTGATTTCGCCCCAAAGATAGAAATCACATGAGGTCACAGGTTCACCGTGACTTAACCACGGGTCACCGTAGTACACTACACATTGTTCAAGTACTCGCGTACATTGCACGAAAGAAACTGCGGGTCTCGAAGTCCCTGAGTCCGGAATCTAGGTACACTTTCATCCCGATATTGTCTACAGGTAGCCTCCAAATTTTTGCAGCTATGGATGTACACTCGAACCATTTCTAGTACTCGCGATTCGAAAATTCTAACGACATTGTTACTCGCACAATTCGCGCTTTTGTATCGTACGAACGGGGTGAGTAGGGAACGCGTGCGCAACCACTCGCTTTGACCACCCGCTCGCGACTTAATTTTTCATACCTACCCTCGGCGGTCGCTTTAGGGTCGTCGAACTGCAAGCAAAACTACCCTACTTTAAAATTGAATTTAAACAAACGTAAACAGTTACACCGCGGTTTGTAGTATGCCCACATTCAATATTTTTTTGGGAATTTCCCGATGAAAAAAAAAAGAAAAAAAAGTGGTTTTTTTATTTTACCATCGTATTGTGTTAGTGATTCTGAGTATCAGGAATTTTTTTCGTTACGGTTTTCATTTTCACCCTGTATTTGTAAATTTCCGGCCATCCTGTATGTATGCCTGTGCATTATCACAAGGTTCTGTTACTTGTGTACAAATACCACAGCTTACACAATTGCTAAGTGCTATCGCAAGATACATTACAAAACAAATAAACAGACTATTAAAAAAAACGATCAACTTACTGTCAGCGTCTCTCTAAATTAAAAAAAAAACTAATTAATGTATTTCCTTCATTGTATCATCAACAAAAGGATTCATTAATTAGAAATCTTAACAATGGCTGGCTGGAAGGTCCGATACTCAGATAGTGGGGCATTAATCATTCTGTAACTAACGGGTTCAGGAGAAATTCGTAATAAGGATTAATTACATTTTATATTTTATCGCAAGTTTTTTTTTGTGTCGTAAGAGGCGATTAATGATAATGATAAATGTAATTGGACAATTTTTACACCATTCACCTAGTCCCAAAGTAGGCAACTTAATGCCTGTGTTATGGGTACTAGACAACGGATAAACTTACTTATATATAGATAAACATCCAAGACTCGAAAGCAAACATTCGTATTCATCATACAAACATCTGCCCCGACCGGGGATCGAACCCGGGACCTTAAGCTTCACAGTCAGGTTCTCTAACCGCTGGGCTATCCGGCCGTCGAAAAAAGGAAAATACAAACATTTTACGTTACGATACATTGTAGAGATATTATTAAGATAGTGTCTGGGTAGAATTTCGTGTGCTCTGCCATACCATTAGGGAATAGGGAATACAGGCGTGATTTCGATTTCATTAAAGCGATCCTTTTTATAATAATTGGTTTTCTTAAAACAATCATTTTACGCTTTAGAGTCCGTGGTTCGAACTACGCAGTGTTTATTAAGAGGGACAAAGGCTACTTATTGATTCTTCATAACCCCCCACTTCCTTAAAATGAGGGGTGGAAGTTTGTATGGAGCATTCCGCAATTTTCAATAAGTTGGTATGCGGACTATTTGTGACTTAAAAATATTGAACATATTTTTTTAGCGTGTACGCTTTTGTCGGAGCCCAGAATCTTTTCATTCTATCCTCAAATGGAATGACATATAATAATCGTCTACACCAGCGTATGAAAATAATTCCGAGATCTTTTCTGTGTTAACCGGAATTTAACACTTCGCGGGCAAAAACTAGCCTCGATATGAAAACGTGAGTAGATCCGCTTTTTTTCACTATGAATGAGTCTCGAGGTAGTTTTAAGTATTGATTTAATACTTAAAATACATCATCAAACGACAACAAAAACAATAGACTATAGAAAACCCTCGTAATGCGCGGGCGTGGCGAACGCTATGATTTATGGCTTCCCGTCGCTGTTTTGTGCTAATGTTGCCACTCTCAGGTTCAAGAGAAACTGATATAAAAGCTTGAGGCCATAATTTAATTCCTGAAATATGACGGGGAGGTTATTTTGAGTCACTTTTACTACTATTAAACCACTGCTAAAAATGGATTCAAAAACAGAAATCGTGATTTTGACTAACTGAAGTTTCATGTTTGCCTACCCCATTTACAGATGCAGGCGAGATGATTACGTCAAAACACTTTTATAGCTTAAGTAGTCAACACTGTGGGAAAGTCTTCAATAGAGAGATCTCTCTCCAGGCAGATGTTATGCCTGGGGACCGAAGTCCACTGAGAGAAAGTTGGAAGTTGTATTGCAACCGATCATCGATACTTCGTTAGCGCGATGTGGGATCGTTTGGTTCGGCTATTTGACGAATGTGGCGCTGGGGCCCTACACCACCATAGTAAGTAATTGGTAGCAATCGGAAAGGACTATGCACGAGGCTTTTTCTATCCTCACTTGTATCGAGGCGCCTAAATACCGCCCTAGTGTTGTAACCCTACCTATGCCAACAGACTACTTAGTGTACCGAATGAAAACGATCATGGTTTCGATAACGTTTTCGTTTGCGAACTAACGCGAAATTGTATAAAAACTGAAACAGCGCCTCCCAGCGGCACGTTTGCACAACTGCCGCAGTCGACACGACCGTCTCCATACATTCTTCGCGTTAATTCGCAAACGAAATTGTTAGAATAGCACCTCCCCCTTTCTTCCCGCGGGTGTCGTAAGAGTCGACTCTGGAAAGGGTCAGTGTATTGTGGGCGATGGGCTAGCAACCTGTCACCACAATATCACGTTTAACCACCTGGTTACCCTGAATTTGCTAAACGTGGCACTGGATTTTTGAATTCATGTGCTCTGCCTACCCCTCTTGGGAATACAGGTGTGAGAATACGTATGTATGTATGAAATCGTTACCGATTTACGACCGTTTTGGCTACACTAGCTTGCTGCTCATGTTCTCACATCAACCAAACACGGCCGCCTAAATACCCGTTTAATCGAGATTATTAACGCCGGTAATAAATTTGCTCCCGAATTAACGTATCGGTAATTTGATTTATTGACCGCTAGTAAATTTATTACGTTCGGTATCAATGCAATTTTCGCGATACGTCTCAATTATGGAATGATAATCAGTGTTTTACATAAATGCTGATGTTGTATGTAAATAGAGAAATTGGAATAACGAATAATTCTGCGTTTCACCTGTTTTCCTGTTGTAATCCGGTATGATGGGTATATTCCGAAATAAACTAAATATGACTATCCTGTCTTCCTCCAACATAGGTATCTGCTATTCAACATTTCCATCGATTTTTGCTGATTTCTATACTCTGTTTATTTTGGGTTGATAATTTTAATTGTCAAATCCTTACACATTTTTGAGTAATCCCAAGATATCGGCGCAAATTATGATGATGTTTGATTTAAGAACATTATAACAAACAATGTAAAGTGTATTTGCATAAATCATTTCCAGTTTTACTAATGAATTCCAGAGATAATTTCAAATTGTGTACGTTGAAATTCTCAACCCAAAAAAAACGGAGTATACCATGTGTTTAACTCATTATGCAAAAAAAATGCCGGTTATCCCATTTCACCTTTCAAGCATCGAAATGTAATTCTAATTAGTCCGTCAGTTAGATTATGGAAGTGGTTTTTGATTTATCAAATAACTAAACATCGACTAAGTTATAGATCATCAAACTTTCGCAGTGGGGTTTGTGACGCCACGCCTAGGTAAAAATTGTAATAAATTTTATTGTGATGTCACGCGAAACTTTTAAGGGCTGTTTATGCTAAGCGTCCACAGGTCCGCATCGCACGCATCGGACGCATCGGATTCAATCAGATGTATGGCGAAATGCAATGCGTACGATGCGGACAGGTGGACGCACTTGTATGAGTTTCTATACAAAGAATACTACAATCCGTTGCGTGCGATACGTCCGATGCGTACGATACGAGGGTCAAACTGAAAGTTTCGGGAATAGAAAAAAGTATGCAGTTAAAATGATCAAAAGTAATTTTATTGCTTTTGGAAGTATTCGCCATTATATTTAATGCACTTTTCCACACGTTCACCCCACTTTTGAAGCACTCATTGAACACTGAACTGGGGGTCGACAAAATCGCCGTTTTGTACGCCTCCACAGCATCTTCTGGCGTGTGGAATCGCTTACCACGTACCTTATCTTTGATTCTGGGGAATGTGAAGAAGTCATTGGGGCTTTAGTCAGGGCTGTATGGAGGATGGTCCGGTTATTCGGCTTTTTCACCGTCTAGATAGTCTTTTGTTAACCAAGCCGTATGGGAGCTGGCATTGTCATGGTGAAGGATGATGCGACGATTGGAGTTTTTTTTTCTCAGTTC
The DNA here is from genome assembly GCA_005406045.1 of Adoxophyes honmai. Classification (NCBI taxonomy): domain Eukaryota; kingdom Metazoa; phylum Arthropoda; class Insecta; order Lepidoptera; family Tortricidae; genus Adoxophyes; species Adoxophyes honmai. The sequence continues at coordinate 8,691 of BHDV01012999.1, forward strand.
ACCAAACACACTCGGCAAACAAATAGTTGCATACCAATCGGCATTGACTGTTCTACGATCATCAAGAGGAATTGTAGCCACGTGACCCGATTTGGAGACAAAAGTAGCCACCATCTTTTTGGCTGTGCTGCGAGAGCGAACCACTTTTGTCGGCTTAATCTCGCCTTCATAGACCCATACTCGAGATTGGTTTTTAGTTTAAGGCTTATAGGCGTATATCCATGACTCATCACCCGAAACAATACTAAAAACTGTATTTGAGCTTCCTCTGTTGAATTTATTTAAAGTTTTGCGGCACCAATCGACACGAGTCGTTTTCTGTTCGTCTAACAACAGATGAGGTATCCACCGGGAAAACAATTTTCGAGCGCCTAATTCTTCCTGTAGAATAATTTGTATTTGACTCATTCCAATGCCCAGAGACTCCTGAATTTCCCGATATGTCACATGTCGGTCTTCCGTAATCAGTTCACGCACAGCATCGACGTTTTCTTGGGTGACAGCCGATTTTGGTCGACCTTCACGCACGTCGTCCATGAGGGACAGACGGCCACGTTGATATTCCGAAAACCACCTGTATATTGTAGTCATCGAATGTGCTTCATTACTATAAGCAGCAATTATCCGGTCCCCACATTGTTTTTGTGTTAATCCACTTTCAAAGTCGTTATAAATCATAGCTCTTAAATTTTCCCGACACAATCCATGTTGAGCAGCGACTCATTAAGTTTAAAAAACAATTGAAACCGAACCATTGTTTTTTTTTTCTATGTGGCCAGTGTTTTAAGATATAGAAACTTTGACGATTGTAAAAAGGTATAACACGTGATAAAAAATTGTTTTTAAATATTAGTTTCCCGAAACTTTCAGTGCAGCCCTCGTACCGACAAGTGGACGCCTAAATTAGCTTAAATCGTCATTTCTTTTGTAAAAAAACAAGAAAATAATATTTTTTGGTAATCTATCTGATGGACTAGACAGTTTTTAGGCATCGTTCCGATTTCCACACTTTACTACAGATCCTTCGGAACAGTTGGATCAGACTGAGCGCAATTCTGACGCGCGTTTGTGAACGATTTCGCAACCTTTTCAAGAGTAACTACCGTTACCGTGAAAATGTTACAAGCATCTTTAGTTTCCCGTGTGGTGCCGGGTTAGAATAGTACCTCCCCCTTTCTTCCCGTGGGTGTCGTAAGAGGCGACTTGGGAAAGGGTTAGTGTGGGCGATGAGCTAGCAACCTGTCACTGCAATATCACGTCAACCATCTAGTTACCCTGAAATTGCTAAATTTGGCACCGAATTTCTGAATTCATATGCTCTGCCTACCCCTCTTGGGAATACAGGCGTGAAGATATGTATGTATGTGTGTATCTTTAATAAAACAGTGTAAAAATCAATCAACGGAACTCGAAACCAACAGAAAAATTCTAGATTAATCAAGAGATAGTTGATCTGATTACAAATTTCGTCGCTGGTAATACATCGGCGATTAATTTAATCGCGACTAAATTAATCGAGACTTACATTAATCAATTGTCATTTTTAATTGTTAATCGAATCAAATAGGTTTATCTTAGTCGTTAGACGATACAGCGCTAGCTGCGACATGTCGTCAGTAAAGCTGTACAGTCACGAACCGGGATTATTGAGCCACTTTACCACTGTTCCCAATTTAGACGTGTAATCAATGGCCGATGTAACCGACTAGATGTTAACTATTGGATTAGTATTACACGACCAAGTTACAAACATTGGTAAGTGGCTCCACAATCCCTGTTCGCGATGGTACCTTAAATAGCGAGTAACATCATAGCAGCCTGTTAATTTATTTCAAGAGCTATTCAAAACCGGGCTACTGGGTCAAGAGGAGCGGATGATATTTTCTAGAACACGATAAAAGCCTCCAGGCAGGCTTACAGCCTATTGTCCCAAGATCCTTGTTTCGTTCTAATTAATTTGCCCTACTTTTGCTTTACGTAATGATAACACAGTTATTCGTGAGTAAAACTAGTATTTCATAAGTAATTTTCACGTTATACTTAGTAGTGAAATAAAATGTACAAGCACAGTCTTTAAATCGATATAGCTCGTTTCAGGCCAATTCCTGACTCATCATCGAGAGCAACACGGCAGAAAATGTTTAAATGTGATGTTTGTATATTTTGAAAACATGAAACTAGCAATGTTTTTTTGCCTAATTATAGTTTACAGTGTAAAAAAACACATTAATGGTGAATATTACGCTTACATTTCTAAACGGGGTAGATTGAGCGCGCCAAAACCAAGACTATTTTAGGTTTCATTGCCTCATTTAGCACAATCTTAGGTTTTAAGTCATATAAAAGTGATATAATAGTGGCATGTTGCTAGCCTGTCGCCTACAGCACATCTCAAACTATTTCTTTAATCGCTTCTTATGTTTTTAATTTTATTTCTAATTTATGTAATACACCATTTCTGTCTTACTTTTATTATATTCCTTCACTTATTTTTTTGTTGCACTTATTATGCGAAATGTGGCTACGAAGCATGAAATGGCTTTGTCTATATAGAGTATCATGTGCTCTGCCTACACCATTAGAAAATACAGGCGTGATGCACTTTATGTACCTTTTCTCTCTTTATCTCTATATCCCTATTTATCAAGTAACCAAGACCAACTGTGTATCCGGCAAATTCAATATTTAGCAGAGCATTGTTCCGGTATTTGTGGAAGACTCACCAAACGTTGTAGAGTCACGGGAAATACGTTCACTTTAAATCACCCCCTAGATACCGAGGTAGAGGCACGGGGTAGTGTCGAGCCAAGTTTGGGAAAATTGGTTCAACACTCTGTTGAGCACACTCTGTTACTTGTGTCTCTACGTAGAGTAAAAAACTATTTGAAGAACGTTAAAAATTTCTTAGAGATTTTCTTAATAAAAAAAAAACTATTGATCCATTATTGGGTAACAAGACAGCTGTTTTAACCTTTATCATTTTAGCCTTTAAAAAACCATCTTGTCAGTTTTCCCTGGATATCGTAAAAGGCGACTAAGGAAAAGGTTAAAACGCGTTTTAGGCAGCAGGCTAGCAACTTGTCACTGTCACACCTAAAGATTATGCCAACTCAAAATCTAAAAAGAAAAACTGGTAGTTGCTACGAAACTTGAAATAGTCGTGGTGTTGTCTATGTTGCGTTTTGTGTGACCTGCCTACCGCATTTGGGACAAGCGTGATGTTAAAATCCTGTGGCAAAATCTTAACCAAAAATTTGGAACTCACTTTCCGAACTTGGCTCTTTTCCCACGCTTGTAGTTCTGATAAACTTTACCTCTACGGCAATTTCGCTCTTATACCATTATAAACAAAGTGCCTCGCTGCCGTGAGATTCAGTGCAGGTATAAACTAGGAGAGGCTTCCTGCAAAATTAACAGTACGCGACAGTGGCGACTGGCTGCCCTGATGTACAGTTAGTGCGTAGTGGCGAAACCCTGGCGTTTGGGTTTTGGCAGAAGAGGTAGCGGATTGATTCTCTTTATTATAACACACATCATCATCATCAGCATTCTAGTCGTTGACTTCATTGCTGAAGGTCGTGTCCGTCCTGAACTTCTCTGATGACTTCTGTCACCAATCGCTTCCACCCCATCCTATCCTCGGCCTTCTTCATAGCGGTCGTCACTGTGAGGCCTGTGAGAGCAGAGGCCTGATCCAACCATCGGGTAGGAGACCTGCCACGCCGCTTGCCGTCTATTTTTCCAACAACCACAAGTTTCTCCAAGTTGTCAGGTTCACGGCGGGCAATATGTCCAAAATAACCAAGAATCCTTTGGTGGCAAGTGGTAGAGACCCTTTTCCGCACACAACATAACACACATATATAGCTTAAATATTTAAACCAATGGTCGGGAACCCGCGTCTGAATACCCCTGGAAAATATTTCCTGAAAATTTTCATTTTTGTCTTTTTGGCGGAGACAAATGTTTCATCGTTTTTCAAGTCATTGCGCTCTGTGTTTTACCCACTTTAAGATCCGTATGCAATGCGCTAGTCCCTTTGGTCGGCACGTACGCAAATGCAATGCAACATTGCTATGTTACGCGGTTGACTAAAAGCCAGATTAACTTAGTCGCCTCTTACGACGTCCACGGAAGAAATGGTGTTTTTCTAGACCCAACACCACGTTTCAAATTTCCATAAAAGGGTTATAGTTGTGACATGTTGTTAGCCTGTCGCCTGAAACGCACCTAAACCTTTTATCATCATAGAGGTTACTCTAAATCCGCTACCACACAAAGTGTTGACTATAAAAATAATCTGATTAAAAATTAAAACCGGTAAAACCAAATCGCTCATGACTTGTACTCCATGCCTGTAACTATCACATAGAGCCAAACTGAAACCCAACAGCCCATTGGCCAAGCCTTGTTATTGGAAGTACTCAATAAATAAGTTCTTTGTAAGGATTTTTCTACAATTTCTCTCCTGACCTAGCCATCTGAAACTAGAGCCTTAAAAACAAGTTCAAGAAGTGTAAGTGTAAGTGTGTGTGTACTATGATAAAGTAACTCCGTTTTTTTTAAGATTAAAAGATGATAATTTCAACGGACACAATTTGAAACTATCTTTAGTGGTAAAACTGGAAATGATTAAGGCAAATACACTTAATATTGTTTATTGTACTTAATAGTGTTTTCATCATACCCGTGTGGTGCCGGGTTAGAATAGCACCTCCCCCTTTCATCCCGTGGGTGTCGTAAAAGTCGACTCTGGGAAAGGGTTAGTGTATTGTGGGCGATGGGCTAGCAACCTGTCACTGCAATAACACGTTTACCATCTGGTTACCCTGAAACTGCTAAACGTGGCACAGATTTTTTTTTGAATTCATGTGCTCTGCCTACCCCTCTTGGGAATACAGGCGTGAGAATATGTATGTATGTATATGTATGTTTTCATCATAATTTTCGCCGATATCTTAGGTTTACTTAAAAATATGTAAGAATTTAACAGTATCATCTTAAAATACCAAAACATCGAAAATGCCAAGATTGCAACAAGAAACTTAAGAGTATGTAGATGATGTTGCTGTTCACTGGTCTCTCTATACATTTTGAAATTAAAGTTAATTTGTAAACCAATACAATATTGAAGTACGTTCATCTCCTATTATTTTGTCATCGACCGTTGTTTTTTTTAATAACTACAAAAACATTTCTTCAATCCCAACTAAACCGATCCACAAATGGCTTTTAATAATGCAAACTTATCTATTCAAGGGGAGCACTTACTTCTATTTGTATGATAAAAATGCACTAACAAGTATCACATATTCCTTTACTTCCGAGATCTTTTGAAAGTATTATTCGGGGGAATAGAAAGCAAATATGGTACCTTATCTAAATATTGTCGTTGTGAATAGATAGCTGCCGAGTACGGTGCTTTGGCAAATTGGATGCTTTTGTGTATTTTTTTCTGTTATACCAATTGCCAAATATGGAGTCGGAATATAGGCTTTGATTTGAATTTGTTTGTCGAGTTGTACAATTTGGGTTAAATCTTTTGCCAGTTTTCTAAGGCAGTTTTTTTAGACACGTAAAAACTAGAATAAATTAGTAGCGTCAATATTCTAATATTGAATGAATTTTAAGACAAAAGACGAGTGAAGTTTATAAGTAGGTACATATTAGGTATGTATGTATTTTATCTCTCGAGGCACTGGATTTTTGACTTCATGTGCTCTGCCTACCCCTCATGGGAATACAGGCATGAGAATATGTATGTATGTATGTATGTATCTCTCGAGATTTCGCCGTCGGAGTGTCTCCCCTGGCTTTAATTTTTCAAAAGTGGAACACTACTATGGTTGTATAAAGTCAAAATCATTTTGTAACAAATTTGAGGGTAGTTTTCTAATTAATAGAGTCGTCAGTCCACGTCCGAAGCCCGCAACATTTCCGTCCAACTGACGATGTTAAATGGCGTGTCAAAGGATTACCGCATAATTATAGATAACGAAACTGCTATTATGCTGAGCCAAAACCTGGTAAAATGTATTCAAAAAGCATTTAAAAAGTCCTGGTACAGATGTTCGTATTTTTTTACAATATTGTTGAACGATACGATTTGCCGTTACAGTGGCATGCAAAATTTTAAAATAAAATACATAGGTAGATATTACTAATTAGACATTACAATGTAAATAAATATACACAGTTGAATATTTTTGTTTACATCCAATCATAACATAACGTACTACTATAAGCAAATAATCGCGATAAGCAAATGAGCATTCTCGTAGAGTCACGAACCGGGATTGTTGAGCCACTTGTAATCAATGACCGATGTGACTGTCTAGATGTCAGCTATTAAATTAGTATTACACGACCAAGGTACAAACATAGGTTCGCGATGGTACAGTCAGCGTCAAATATATGTTCACACTTTAGTACCTTTTCTATTTAACGATATATTCGAACTCTCGTATGAAATTGCCACAGCGATCACAGTGACAAAGTACTAAAGTGTAAACATAAATTTGCCGCTGACTGTACATCAATTCACCTTTTATAATGCAAATATTACCTGGAAAAAGCAATGCGCGAACTTCCGCCCTCTACCACAAATCTTACTAAATTTGTAGTAACCATACCAGGTTTTAAACATGGGCAGTCCAGCACTACCACACCACCTATCGAGTATGTATGTGTATGGAATCAGAGCTAATGAAGTGGCGATCGTAAATCATAACAGAGCCCATATATTAGCATTGCGAATTGACAGCCGACACCGCGTGCATTTATCAATATTGCCTTGTTTACTTACCTAACATATCTATACTAATCTATACTAATATTATAAAGCTGAAGAGTTTGTTTGTTTGAACGCAGGAACTCAAGTACTACTGGTGCGAATTATTTTTGTGTTGGATAGACCATTTATCGAGGAAGGCTTAGGCTATATACCATCACGCTGCGACTAATAAGAGCGAACAAACATTGGAAAATGTGAAAAAAACGGGAAAGATTAGTCACTATACCACGCGGGCGGAGTCGCGGGCACAGCTAGTATAATATATAAGTGTAGGGAATGTCTTTGCTCACCAAAAGTGCAGACGAGTAATGGATTATATTTTAAAGAAAAAACGTGCTAATTGCGAGTTGGACTCGCTACTGAAAAAAAAACGCGGTTTTTGTATGGGATATTAAATACTTACTTTTATCGTATAATACTTTGAATGCTACGTCAGCTTATGAGGCATCTTTGTATAATAAAAAAGTACAATATCACAAGTACAATACCCGTGTGGTGCCAGGTTAGAATAGCACCTCCCCCTTTCTTCCCGTGGGTGTCGTAAGAGTCGACTCTGGGAAAGGGTTAGTGTATTGTGGGCGATAGGCTAGCAACCTGTCACCGCAATATCACGTTTAACTATCTGGTTACCCTGAATTTGCTAAACGTGGCACTGGATTTTTGAATTCATGTGCTCTGTCTACCCCTAATGGGAATATGGGCGTGAGAATATGTATGTATGTACAATATCAATCAATACAACAGAAGCAATGGTTTAATTTTAGTTTTAGTTAGTTTTATTTAGTATGAGCTATTTCAAAATTTTACATCGGTTCTTCTTTTTTTTATGTTGTTTAGAAAAATTAAATATCTTTAAATTTGTAGTCCAAAAAAAATCTAAAACAATGACATTGACTAACAGCAAACAATAAAAAAATTTAAATGATGTCACATCTGTAAACTGTTCTCCATTGGTGGCATCGGTATTAATTTAATATTAATTGTAAATGCATCCACCTGAATTGCAAATTGAATACAAAACGTTTGCACTAATTGCTTGTCTGCTACTACGTACGCTTAAGCTCTATATTGAAATCGACTTTGTCATATTTTGCTGTAGCAATCACAGAAGTGTTATACATTTTAATAAATTTATCAAAGTCAATAAAAGCAATACAAAAATGATAATGTATAACGGGAAAACCGTAGTTTATGTAAAATCAAAACTGTTACCCATAACGTAGTCAATTTTAGCATTATTTTAGATTTAAAGTTCGGTAAGAGAAATACAAGTGACAGGTAGCAAGCCTGTCACCTAATGTATACCTCCTTAATTTATTTCCTTAGTCGCCTCTACCGACATCTATAGAAGAGATAGACAGATACTCTTGAACCCTTAAACATACGGGAAAGAAAAGAAAAAAGAGATTATGGGAAATCTTTTGTCTAACCACGTAGACTACGTTGTTCTTTATTTTTCTTTCTTTCAAGTATCTTTAGGTTTCATTTTCCTAAAAATGTGTCGAATTGCATTAGAAGTAAGACAGCAACAACATACATTGTTCTCAAATGGGGTAGATAGTGCACACGACGCGTGACATAGAAAAAAATCGTATATCACGCCTCGTAACAACTTCTAGCAAAATTATTGGTTAAAAACATCATAATATGATACATACATACATACATATCGTCACGCCTCTTTCCCACAGGGGTAGGCAGAGACTACTTTGTTCCACTCGCTACGATCCTGACATACCTCTTTTGCTTCATCTACATTCATCAATCTCCTCATACATGCTCGTCGGTTTCGGGTACTCTTGACCTGATAATATGATAATATAATATGATGCATTACTATAATTCCATATTATGGAAGAGGTATGTTCTTACTTGCTAGCATATTGCCTAAAGCATACCTACCTTATTCAGAGGCCTCTAACGACATACGTATGTCTGAATTCGCAAATGTGGTAGGCAGAGCACACGAAACGCAACTGCATAGACAAAAACGTGACTATTTCACGTTTCGGATCCACATTTAGCACAATAGATGGCAGAAGTACAATAGTGACAGGTTGCTGACCTGCCGCCTAAAAGACACTTAAACCTAAATTACTTTTAGGGGTATAGGAGTGACAGGTCTAACAACATTCTCGGAAGAAATGGAGAGGTGTTTTTCTGAACATACAGAGGAAATAATACAGACCCATATTAAATACGTTGTTCCTTCTATTTGTTCGTAGCATTGTTCTGTTACTCTTGTTACTTCGAGTCGTGTCGGTTGGAATTCCACTCGATGTGAATTTATGGGTATCCAACTCCGAGTGACTAATTTGCAATTAATGTGTGTTTGTCTCGACGTCTCTTTCAATTGGGAGTGCATTTTGTTTACAGGTAAGTGGATGAAATATTTAGTATTGAGTAGTTGACTGAATTTCAATGACTCCATCTGGCCTTTTTTCGTCGTCCCTCAATAAACCGCATAGTTCCAGTGTTGACAAAAAACTCTATTTAGACAGTGACATAAATGACCAAAAAATATTGTGCACGTATTTTTTATTTTATTTGACAGAAGAAATGACGTTACAGTATTCTGAAGTTTCGACTGACGTCACTACGTGTTATGTTATGTCTGATTTCTTAAATTTTTAGTTAAGTTCTAAGTTTCAAGTAATCATGAAACAAACTTCATTTACCTACAAAAAAATTACCAACATTTTCTATTCAAGAAAACAAAAATGGCAAAGAACCAAAATAACACTTCTCTTAATCCACAAAGCAATATGAACTTAAAGTTAAAGCAATTTAACTTCGGGTCCTGTGGTCCCAGGGGCAGTCGACATTGATAGATGGCAGAATTTCATCTCGCGGCTTAATACTTGGTTGTACCGCAAAACGGGGTAGCGTGGGTCATTGTAAATGGGGAGAGAAGGGATGACAAAGTGAGGTTTTGTAGGCTACTGTTATTTAATGAAATGTATTTTAAATTACTTAAAACTAAAAAATACGTTAGTAGTGGCTACAAAACGTGAAATAGACATGGTTTTGTCTATGTCACTTTTTGTGTGCTAGGCTAAGTATTCCCAAATAGAGTAGGCAGAGCATACGAAAAATTACATAGTCAAAACTACTTCTAGTATAATTTTAGGTTCAGAAACAAATGGAATAGATAAAATTGTGAAAAGTGGCGACCTGTCGCCTGAATCATACTTAACCACGGAAGAAATGGAGAGGTGTTATTCTAACCCGACACTACACAGGTGAGATTTAGACTTAAAGTGAGATAAAAGAAGGTATAGTGAAGTTTGGTGATAGTTTATTGCCTAAAACATAACTAATCTCATTAATCACCACTTACGATATCCACGGAAAAAATCGAGAGGTGTTGTCTCAAATCCGACAACACACAGTTTTTCATAATATTTGGTTAAATACATTATGTAATTTATGTTTACGCGGGACTTAATCACGGTATTTTTTAATTACCTCTCGACGTTTCGGCCGCGTTACAGCGACCGTGGTCACGAGTTCACTGAATGGCCAATATATGGATGGAGCATTTCGAGGCGTCGATAGATCTGCAATCGTGGAATGTGAAATTGTGGAAACGATATGTCGACGATGTCTTCTGTATTATGAAAGGTGGGAAACCTGAAGTGGAGCAGTTTCTGGCATACTTAAATTCTATACATGTGAAGATTAAGTTTACGTCTGAAGTGGAGGTGGACCACACACTTGCTTTCCTCGATGTCAAAGTAATGGCGAGAATGGACGGTTCCTTGACACACACTGTTTACAGGAAACCGACACACACGGATAGATATTTAAATGCGTCATCACATCACCATCCTAGACATCTGCAATCCGTTGTAACTTCGTTACAGAACAGAGCGTATGACCTGTGTGACCCTGAATTTTTAGAAGATGAATTAAAGCATGTTCAGGAGGTACTTAAACACAACGGATATGTGGTGAAAAAGTGGCAGCCCAGAAGAAAAAGCGGTAGGAAGTGTCCTGACGTGGCTAGACAGCCCGCGTATATGCCTTATGTGAAAGGAGTGACTGACAAAATTGGGGACCTTTTACGGAAGTTTTCCATTAAAGTAGTATACACGCCCTTGTCCAAAGTCGCGAGGTATATGCGTACGCCGAAGGATGTTATTCCCTACCAAACACCGGGTGTTTATAAGGTTGATTGTAGTTGTGGTAGTTCCTATATTGGCCAGACAAAGCGGACTATAGCTGAAAGAGTCAAAGAACATATTGCAGCTGTTAAAAATCGCCAAATAAACAAATCTGCCATAGCTGAGCACTTGTTGGAGTCTGGACCAAACCATTGGATCGAGCTTCATAATCCCAGAATCCTCTCTACAGAACGCCATTATTACTCGCGAATAGTGCGTGAAGCGGTTGAAATTAAAAAGCATAAAAATTTTAACCGAGGGGATGGTTTTAAGCTTTCGTCTTCATGGAATCCGGTTATTAATAAGTGTCAGCCTAGAGACGAACATTCGGTGCGAGCGTCTGACATTGTTAGTGTTGTGTGTCGGTGTAATAGAGGAACGGTGGACAATATCGGTGAAAAGCGGGTAGTTCGGGGAGCCGTTACTGATGAAAATCAAGTGCGGGTAGTTCGAAGGACCCGGGCTGCCAAACAAACGTCGAGCTCCGCTTCAGTCAACTCGTGACCACGGTCGCTGTAACGCGGCCGAAACGTCGAGAGGTAATTAAAAAATACCGTGATTAAGTCCCGCGTAAACATAAATATGTGTGAGAATCACGAAAGTTTAAAACAGTATTATGTAATTTAGCATAAATAAATGCCAATTATAAATATAAAATATACGTAAATAAATCCAAAGCCCGCCGTTTTATTGTTTCAAATATGCCATAAAGTTGTCTAAGAATAATAATCCGGATTACACAGGCAAATAAAAGTCTCAAAATTGCCGTTAAAATATTTTATCTGTTATGAATATAATCCAAATTTTACGAGCGATGTTAAATTTGAACCATTTTAACTATGAAAGCCGCTGGCGCCTTTCGGAGCCCATTCTGTATGGCAGGACACAACCCCTGGCATTATAGGGGTCGAAGGTGCCATAAAGAAGGTATAAAAGCTAAGGAACTGTGTTGAAGGATTATCCGCGCCCTTCTGTTTTTTATTACTATTTTTAAGGGTCTAATTGTAACAACCCCTTCTTGTAATCTTGTATTCGCAGTTGTTTCTACGCATCTTTATTATATTAAATTTCATCTACAGACAAATCGTAATATCCCTACAATACTTATTTATATTCAGAGACGCAATAAGCAAACGATAAAATCGTCATTTAAATATCGAACATCTTAAAACAGATGACGATCGAAAAAAGAAAACAAATTATTTCTAATTTGGAACACACCGTCAGCTCAGTTGGTGTGCGAGTTTGTGACTGCGCAATTGTTTGTGAGTATAATAATGACTTTGGTCACACATTTAACATAGCTAAGGGCTATATTTCACCGGGACACCACGGCGGCGCAACCAGTCGTCGCTACCAACAAAATGTATACAGCTCTATAGGGAGTTACTCACCTGGTGTCCGTTAGGTTGCGCAACCATATCATACATTTTGTTGGTAGCGACGACTGGTTGCGCCGCCGTGGTGTCCCGGTGAAATATAGCCCTAAGTCTACGCGTAAAATGTGCGTTCGTCCAACTTCTTCCAGTAAATGTCAAAAAATATATATCAAAAACACACTATACACACATTGTCACGCACACTATTGTAACGTCAAGGTTGCGAGTCAGTAAAAATATTATCATAATTCTGTTTTTAACAGCAAAAACTTTTTTTTCATATTTTTTCAAATTATATTAAGTATTCAATTAACATTTTACGTTTTAAACCTGACACCATACAGGCAAAAGTAAAAATTACATCGGCAATAGCTATTGTTGTATACAAAATTAAACTGTCACGACATGTGATCCAATATAAATTTTTACAAACCCCCAAACCCTGCATTGATTTGAAAACGTCACGGGTCTAATCTTGGAATGATTGATGCATTCCCTATTGTACCAGGGATGGGTTCCACACGTCCAGGTTATGTAGATCCCTCTCGCTAAACGACGGCGTAGCTTTCACGGATCTTCTAAATTAGGTCGTATGCATTCAAAGGCGTTGAACAGTCCACTTTAAAATGATCTATGTTTTTATAACTCTGTCAGGAGTAACGAGGTCATAGATTTTGGTCGGGTGTTACGTCGTTTGCTGAATTATTCATATAATTTCGTACCGATATTTCGGTTGATTATGTGTCACATTATTCACAATTTCGACTGATACTTTAATATGTTATGTTGTGGTGTTTTACATCCGTTTTTTCCGGACATGTATTTTATTACTCTATGGCCCCATATTGGGCGCCACTTAATAAATGTAATGTAATTTTTGTTTTACATTACATACTGTATTAATAATTAAAAAAAAAGTTGGTCAAAAAGGGATGGTGCAGTCATTTCAAATGGAGAAAGAACAAATTCGATATAGTCTCGTAATGGTCAAGGACTAAAAATTCATGAGCCACCATGGAATCACTTCGCAGTAAACGTCATAGTGACTTCCCATTACTTATTAAGAGAAACCGTAATGACTTTTACCTGAAACAGTTCTGTAGTGGCTCATGAATTAAAGTTCATGACCGTACACTTATAATGATAAAGCGCATATAATTCCAGATTTCTCCATAGCAACTAACATACATACATACAAACACTCACGCCTATGTTCCTAAAAAGGGTAGGGAGAGCATACGAAACGTGACATAGATAAAACCATGATTATAATTATTCACGCTTCGCAGCCACTTCTAGCAAAATTTTAGGTATGCGTTTCAGATGGAAGAGGTAGGTAGTATAATAGTGACAGGTAGCTAGCCTGTCGCCTAAATCACACCTAAACCTATTTCCTTAGTCGCTTTTTACGACATCCACTGACGAAATGGAGAGTTGTTATTCTAGACTCGACACCACACAGGACACCATACCAACTTTTCCTGTCACAAACAGGACAGCAAGAAATTCAATTTACAGTCCAAATCTTTTGAAAGCTAGCTAAAGGAATCAACAAGTCACCGAAACTGTAACATAAAAAACTAGTCCGGACAAGTTTATTGCCACTTCCGTATGCAGTCCCGGGAGTACGGTCGCGTTATCCCGGGACGTCTTTATACTGAATCCTTGGGACATGGAGCTACGATAACGTGAATTTTGGATAGATAGTTTTTTGCTTATTTTCACTGTTTTGCAATTTTTTTTTAATTAATACATTTATTATAAAAAATTACAAAGAACAAAATAAGTAAGGCAAGTAAACATTACAATTATACCTATACAATTTTGCAAATTTTTTGATGATAGTTTAGTTTTTTTTAAGACGTTAAATGTAGAGGTAAAAAAAAGACTTCTGTTTTTTAAGTGTTGAATGGTGAGTAATGCATATTTTTCGAAATATTGAGTTTAGTAACCCGTTGTCGGGTCTAGAATAGCGCCCCTCCATTTCTTCCGAGGATGTCGTAGGGGGCGACTAAGGAAATGGGCTTAGGTATTATTTAGGCGACAATCACCGAAACTGTAACATAAAAAACTAGTCCGGACAAGTTTATTGCCACTTCCGTATGCAGTCCCGGGAGTACGGTCGCGTTATCCCGGGACGTCTTTATACTGAATCCTTGGAACATGGAGCCAGGATAATGTTGGTTTGGATAGGTTTTTCCTAACTAGAGATCGGGCAGACGACAGACTATCCGTGACGCACTTTTTCGTCTTGTGAAAATAGCATGCAATTATACGCAGGAACGCACACGAAGCGCAAAAAGTCCGGCGCACAATGCATACAATCCATGGAGACTTTTTGTGCGCCGCAGACTCGATCGTACAAAAAGTTTATCACAATAATAAAATATCATCATTCTAACCAGTCCGTTAATTAGATTATGGAAAAAATGAGACATGTGTTTTTTTATTTATCAAAATTCCGGAGTGGGGATCGTGACATCACACGTAGGTAAAAGTTGTATGATACAACACAGTGACGTCACTCGAAGCTACTGCTATATTTTTTTACAGGTTGTGACAGGTTGCTAAACTGTCGCCTAAAATATACCCAAACCTTTTTTTTTGTCGCCTCGTAAGGCCGGCCACATACATACGGAATTGAGTTTCGGAATCTCAATTCGGAATATCGAACGCAGAAATATAATAATAGAATAGAAGTACCTAAATATAGTCCATTAATTTTCCTCCAACCTATTTCAATAATTGTCCAAAATGGTCATAAACCTACCACATTAATCCACAAAATCCACCATAAATTAACACTTAACCCTTCAAACGCTTGACCAACTGTTAATTACATTACACGTTGTTGCGTACAATGACAGCCCTATTACGCGAGTAGTAAAAGGGTTAAAACGATTGCAACAATACTCACTGAACCCTTTATTCGATTAAAAATATTACGAATAATCTAGTTAGGGTTAATTCGGTTATTCCTTTACGTCAGTTGCAAGTTAACCCTTCCACAGATGGCGCTCTTAATTTGATTTGTGTGGTTCTTTGTCTCTAAATTAAAAAAAGTCTTGAAGCAGCTCAAGTACGCTTTAATTCGACGGTTGAAAATCTGATTAACATTGAATAGGACATTTATCTACATGTTGGTAGAGTAAAGTAAGTGATCCCATTGTCAAAGTTACAATTATGTCTTTAATCACTTTAAAATATGTTATGCGACTGTAAAAAATTAGGCATCTAAACGAACTTGATTCCTTATGCAATTCACTCTTCAAGTTCATTTCAGGAACTATACACACATACAACAAACCAAACCATGGCTATTGCACGTTTCGTGGCCACTTCTGGCGTATTTTTTAGGTTTTGAGTTGCCATTTATAAGATTACTAGCTTTCCGCCCGCGGCTTCGCCCGCGTGGAACTCGGTTATATTGCGGTATAAAGCACAACTATAAGAAAACTTCTCGTTTCAAACGACACATAGCGCCATCGATCTATCATCTATCGATCGGTCATCGATCGATATCGATCTATCATCGATCGATATTGATCTATCAAGCAAACTATATTTTTGTTTTCCCTCGGGAACATCAATTTTCCCGGGATAAAAGTTGCCTATTATTTAATCCGGACTTTTATCTTTACGTCTGCAAAATTTCAAAGCAATCGGTTCAGTAGTTACGGCGTGAAAGCGGAACAAACAAACAAACAAACAAACAAACTCACTTTCTGACTTATAATATTAGTAAGGATTAGCAAGTATAGGGTGATAATGAAATCCGTAACGATATCATAGATACCTGTTTGTTGATAAAACTTAAAAATATAATTTGAGTAGTTTCTCATTTTCTTTTGTAAATAAAAAACTATGTATCATCAAAGTTTTCCTAAAAAGTGCTAACATTATTGACACCGCGCGGGCAGCTGGGTATAAGCGCGCGCGGTCCGCCGTCCCGCGCCCCGCCTTCACCCCCCTTCGCCTTAAGCGTACCGCGTGCACACATACAATATTTTTTTCGGAATTCCCGATGAAAAAAAAAAGAAAAAAAGTGTTTTTTATTTTACTATTGTGTTGTGTTAGTGATTCTGAGTATCAGGAATCAATTTTGTTACGGATTTCATTATCATTCTGTATAATATAATAACAATACCTAGTTTTATATATCTTCTTGGATCCGCGCCAGCTATAAATTATGTATTCGAGTTATAAAACCATCCGCGCGAATGGCTGAGATTCCACTGATCCCGTGTGTTTTAATGGGCAATGCGGAATAAGTCGGGATTCTGCGAAACTGGATTCTGTGAACGAAATACTAGTCCTTTTAAAAGTCTGGGAACGTGGTCGCATAGTGATGAGGTGGATATAGCATTTTATACGTACATACAATCACGCCTGCGTTCCCAAATGGGGTAGGCAGAGCTCACGAAACGTGGCGTAGATAAAACCATGATTATGTCTATATCACGCCGCAGCCACTTCTAGCATAGTTTTAGGTTTACAAAGATGGAAGAGGTAGAACAGTGACAGGTTGCTAGCATGTCGCCTAAAATATACCTAAACCTGTTTCCTTAGTCGCCTAATACGACATCCACGGAAGAAATGGATAGGTGTTATTCTATCCCGACACCACAAGGCAAACACGAATTCTATACACTGTATTCTTAACGCTAATGAATTATAGAACTTATAGCTTTTGTTCAAAGGGCTATTAACGAAATCGAATCGAGCTGGCATGTATCGATCCATTGTACGCTGCTACTACTATTAATCATTTCACTTATGTGCCTTATAACGCAAAGTAAAGTACCTATTTGTTAAACTAAAACTATTATTTGTAGTGTCCGACCGAAGCTTCGGCTTCGGCTTCGGCCACCTTCGGCCAAACCTTCGGCTTCGGCCAAAATTTGGCCGAAGCTGAAGGTTTGCAAATTGGGATTTGAAATTGAACGAACGATGCCAGAGCAAGAAGGATAGTGCGCAGCGCTTAGCAGAACAGCGTTTCGCCAACCCGATCGCATTGCTTGCACTTAATCTTATAAATAACTGACAAAACATAACATAACAACATAGTCACACTTGATTTCGAAGCGAAAACTGCAGAAAATTTACTGCTGTTTTTTTTACTATTAGCAAATTCTCTCATTTCATTGGGTCAACACACCTTCGGCTTCGGCTTCGGCCAAAGGTTTTCATGAAAGCCAATTAATCGGCTTCGGCTTCGGCTTCGGCCAAAATTGTACCTTCGGTCGGACACTAATTATTTGGTTCAATTCACTGCGTAAGTTACGTTACGACGGACGAGGATATAAAAATTGTACGCGACACAATGGCGTCAAAATTTTTGACAAACTCCATGATTAGTCTTTTGCCTTTACAATTGTTTTTCGGATACGATTTTGGACTTTTAAAAGCATTTAGTAAGCGACTTCGGCGACCATTGAAGTTTTTGAATCGTTTTTTTTGTTTAACAGGATGTGCGGTGGCTGTTTTACAAATTCATGGTAGTTTAGATTTAGTATTGGCCTATTTGACATACGTAGTGCACTACATTGCGAGCCTAATCGCCTTTAAGGCTGTCAAATACAACTTATACGATTTTCTAGTGGACGCGAATCGATTACAGCCAGTGGAAAAGCAAAACTTTGAAATAATTGCGATTGCTATCACTTATTTGATGATTGTTATTAGAATTTCTTTTACTTTCGCACAGTGTTTCTTTGCCAGAAGATGTGTTAATTCGATAATTGGCAAAGTATATTGGTTTTTTACCTCAACGATCGGAATAACAACGACTGTGCAAATTATTGTGTACCATTGCATATATTTGCAAGTGTTCGTTTTTAAAAAACTTCTGCGGCACCGGTGGAATAGAGAAAAGGCGATACATATGTATGCAAGTTTACTAAAAATATACGACAAAATAAAACCATTGCTTGACCATTTGGTAAGTTGTCAGTTTTATTAATACTACTCTGATCGATATGCGCATCAAGAAAGTTGCACTTTTCTGTGACGGACATATTGGTAGAAATGGCTGAATGTACTATGTGTTAAACCATCTCATTGCCAAAGGGTACATACAAACATACATTCAATCACACTTGTGCCCCTAAATATGATAGGCAGAGCAAGCGAAATGTGACATAAGCAAAAGCTTAACCCATTTGGGAACAGAGCCGTCTTACTTCGTATGCAATACAAAATATTTTTAAGAAAATGAAACCTGTAATAAAGCACGTACTCTAGTCTACGTGGTTGTTACATGGAAGATTTTTCAAAATCTCTTATTTTTTCTTTCCCCTGCGTTTGAGGGTTCAAGAGCATCTGTCTATTTCTTCTATAGATGATAGAGGCAACTAAGGAATTCGATTAAGATTTGCTTTAAGCGACAAGCTAGCGGCCTATCACTTGTACTTCTCTTACCTAATTTTAAATCTAATTTAGATGTACAAAATGTACATACATACATACATACATATTCTCACGCCTGTATTCCCAAGAGGGGTAGGCAGAGCACATGAATTCAAAAATCCAGTGCCACGTTTAGCAATTTCAGGGTGACCAGATGGTTAAATGTGATATTGCAGTGACAGGTTGCTAGCCCATCGCCCACAATACACTAACCCTTTCCCAGAGTCGACTCTTACGACACCCACGGGAAGAAAGGGGGAGGTGCTATTCTAACCCGGCACCACACGGGGTACAAAATGTAAAAGTACAAAAATGCAAACATGTCTTGAAGAACAGATGACAAAACGACTATAATTATTTCACATTCATCCTAAACAATAACTAATAATAGCTAAGTTGCAATTTTGTGTTCAAACAGGTAACCGTAAAAGAGAACACTTTTTTTAAGGGCAAACATGATTTTTGTTTGGGAATGGAGTTTCTGTTCTGTTAGTAGAGGATCCCGCTATACAACGACTTTCACCGAGCTGGTTAATGGATCAAACACATTTTTTATGCAATTTAATAAATCAAAAATATATTGCATATGGGTTGCCTAACAAATTTTAGTCCAGGATATTTTTAATGAATTTTTATTTTTTATTTTCAAATATTTTACCGGTTTGGCTTACGGATACATTTTATACTAATGGAAAGTATGCAGCCTAGTTTATGCAGAAGTTAGGTTGCCTATTTTTTCCTGTACCAAACCGGTGAAAATTACCAGTATCGATTTACCTGTTCATACTCGTACCTGGCAACTCGAGGGTTGTGATAGGAAAAAAATAAGCAACCTCACTTTTTCATACACTGCATACTTTCGATTGGTATAAAATTTATCTATTAACCAAACCAGTGAAATGTACAAAAAAAAAATTTACTGAAATTTGCTAGGAAACCCATATAAAATATATTTTTTGATATATATAATTACATAAAAATATGTTTGATCCATTAACCAGCTCGGTGAAGGTCGTTGTATGGCGGGATCTTAGACTATGTGATCGAGGGCAAACGATAGGTGTAAATTATTTCTATTACTAAGGATATGTGCGGTTCCCCTCCCAAACATGTTTAAGCGTAAAAATATTGCTCTCTCTTTCTACCGTTACCTTTCACGAGGTCTCGCCGGCGGAGCGTAAACTGCGGAGTGGCCGTCCCCTGCCTCCGTGTAAGGCCGACTTTCTTGGTTTTGGTTAAGTTTTCATCATCATCATCATCAGCCTATATACGTCCCACTGCAGGGCACAGGCCTCCTCTCAGTATGAGAGGGCTTGGGCTATAGTTCCTACGAGGGCCCAGTGCGGATCGGGAACTTCACACACAACGTAGAATTACTTCGTCGTTGTGTGTAGGTTTCCTCACTATGTTTTCCTTCACCGAATAGCTCGTGATAAATATCAAGTTGGATATCGCACATAAATTCCGAAAAATTCAGAGGTGCGAGCCCGGGGTTTGAACCCACGACCCTCTGCTTGAGAGGCCACAGGTCGAACCGTTGGGCTACCACGGCTTTTTTATGTTAAGTTTTACAAGTTAATAATTACGATGTTTTTCAGATATTCATCCAGTTCATTACCGGTGTACCAAAACTTATGTGCACCCTATGGATTGCTATGTACTTCCACAAAAATGGTGTAAGAGCAAACTTATTCACTTATTCGATGACATCTTCCGTCGATACGATCTTTGTGCGAAGTCATATATTTGATATTTGCTTACATTTGATACATACAGTCAAAGAAATTGATACATGTGCGACTTTGAACCTTTTCATAATGAGTTTCATATTGCTTTGATTTGTAGATAGTATGGTATGTCACAGTGCCGTTTCTTGTAAAAAGGTACAAAGTGGCACAGTTACCAAATTCTTTGACTGTACATAAATCTGGCTATCTGTCTGTTCTCTTTCCCTCTTCAATTGGTTCAATTGGTTTACCAATGGACGAAATTCGTTGAGTAGTTCGAGTCCCAAAGAAACTAACTTTTATTCCGGGTAAACGTATGTTATGTTATGTGCCTCATAAAATGGTAATTTTTGTGACTACAAATCCTGTGTAAAGTTGAAGTTTTGGCATTACTGTGCTTCTTACTTTTTTTTATTTTTATTATGCGTGCCTTCTTAGTTCGACGCATAATAAATAAACAGTACGTAAATTTTTGGAGTTTCATTTCATTAAAATATATTTTTTTGGGTCTGCGTTTAGTAATGATTTATCGTTGAGTATGTTTTCAGATTGAGTGGTATTCAGTGTTAGCGGAATGTTATTTCACGGCTTGTGTTTTAATGGACATTTTTTTGCCTGCTGTTGGCGTGGAATTGATAAGATGGCGGCTGAATGAAGCTAAAATTATGTTGTATGATCAATTGGATCTAGAGAATGGTGAGTATGCCACTCTTAAGATAGGTTTAAAGTAGAATGGTACTCTTAAGATAGGTTTTAAATAGAATGATACTTTTAAGAAAGGTTTTAAGTTGAAAGATAGTCTTAAGATAGGTTTTAAGTAGAATGGTACTCTTAAGATGGGTTTTAAGTAGAATGCTACTCTTAAGATAGGTTTTAAGTAGCATGGTGAGTATGCTATTCTTAAAGTAAGTTTTAAGTAGAATGATGAGAATATACAAGTACATGGTGCTCGTGAGCATTGCGAGAGATTTCAACCACGATTTTTTTTTCTATTATTAAGGCACGTTTATACGACATTAGCAATTATTATGTATGAAAATTATAAAAAAAAATCGTTTCGACCTAAGTTCATATAACATTTATTACTTCTTATAGCCTCTGGAATTCGTGGTTGAAATCTCTCGCAATGCTCACGAGCACCATGTAGAATGATGAGAGCACACGAAACGCTACAAAGACAAAACCGGAAATAAAACTAAACTATAAAAAAACTGTTATAAATCGTAGTCATGAATATGAAACGTACTCACCCAATCAGAGAATGGCAATGGCAAAGGCGTGACTATTATTATTGCTGTAGAGGTATATCCCTTTAACGTGTCTATAAAATGAAATTAAAAAAATGTCTGTCTACTCAGATGAAACCAAGAAGCGAGAACTATCCAATTTCCTGTGGTACATGGAAGCCAGGGCCCCAGGCAACCACCGCGCCTGGCGGCTGCTGCCCGTGGACTCAGGGCTTCCCCTCTTAGCCCTCAGCATCTGCACTACCTACCTCATCGTCGTCGTGCAGTTCACACACCTCTACGACTAGTGGCACTAGGAAGGCAATACCAGAGAGCAACTTAGCCTCTAAAGCGCTGATTCCCCACGGCCCGTATCGGATCGAATCGAAAAGAACGCGAACGGATTCGACGACAGCCGATCGAGCCGTAACCCCTGGCCGACAGGAAGTTGGCCCCCACAATCGACACAGTACGGTTACGCACTCAATCAAATAGTTTCGTTCCTACATACATACTTATTCTCACGCCTGTATTCCCAAGAGGGGTAAGCAGAGCATTAAAAAATACGGTGCCACGTTTAGGAATTTCAGGGTAACCAAAAGGTTGAACGTGATATTGCAGTGACAGGTTCCAAGCCCATCGCCCGCAATACCCTAACCCTTTCCCAGAGTCGACCTCTTACGACGCCCACAGGAAGAAAGGGGGAGGTACTATTCTAAACCGGCACCACATGTGGGTTTGTTCCTACCACGTAGAATTGTTGTAACTTTTAAGAATGATTGAAGTTGTTGTCGTGTTAATAGGATTAGAAGAATCTTGTAGAGGGAGCGCGGGTCGTATACTGCGCCACTCCAGCACAAGCGGTGTCATTCGTAGGGCCCTAGTCAGCGTCCAAGTGCCGGCCGTTTTAGAACCTAGCGGCCTGGCTAGAGACGATGGGAAGAGGCCCGACGGAATGACATTGGTTCCTTGGCGGATGTGTCGCCCCTTAGTCTGGGATGCCACTTCACCACTTGTGTGGACACAAATGCACTGAGCCATATTCTAAAGACCCAGAACACTGCTGGCACTGCCGCGGCCTCAGCAGAAGACTTCAAACGCCGAAAATATAGCTCTCTTGGTTGCATTTATTTGTTTGAGGTGTTTGAAGTCGAACGCTTAGGCCTTGGGGGCCTAATGCGCGCCGTATATTAAAAAAAAAACTTTCTGCATGCCTCATAGAGGCCGCCCGTGACCAGATGACTGGCCATTACTTCACTCAGCGAATCAGTATTGCCATATAACGTGGTAATGCTGACAGCCTGGGCACCCTTCTTACTGGCGGTGATCTGGGAGAAAAAAAATCTTTAATTTTAGATTAGGTTAGTTTTATTTAGTATAAGCTATTTCTAAGTATTCCACGTGTTCTCTTTTTTTCGTCGTTGTTTTGAATAAATAAAGTTAGACTTGAAAAAAACAACTTTTTTGTGTATTTATTTGAAATAACTTTCATGAAGCATGAATTACGAAATATAAAAACATTTTCGTGTAATAAAATAAATAAATAACATACAATAAAACACTTGCAACATTCCACGAAAACGTTTAATAAACATGCGCTGAAGTGCCATACAAATAACATTATTTTTTATTGTTCTTTAAAATGAAGATAGCTTAAAAACGTCAATTTCACAATAATAGGTACATACATACATACATACAATCACCCCCGTATTCCCAAACGGGGTAGGCAGAGCACACAAAGCGCTACATAGGCAAAACGATGACTATTTCACGTTTTGTGGCCATTTCTAGCATAATATTTTTTAGGTTTTGAGGTGGCAGGTTGCTAGCATGTCGCCTAAAGTATACCTATATCCTTAGTCGCCTCTTACGACATCCACTTATTTTCTAAACCCGACACCACACGGGTGGTTCACAATAATAATTAATTTTAGTCTTAAACATTTAATACTTGTACATTAGTTCTTAGTGAAACACAAGTTTGTACATTATACATATACATACATACATATCCTCACGCCTGTATTCTCAAGAGGGGTAGGCAGAGCACATGAATTCAAAAATCCAGTGCCACGTTTAGCGATTTCAGGGTAACCAGATGGTTAAACGTGATATTGCAGTGACAGGTTGCTAGCCCATCGCCCACAATACACTAACCCTATCCCAGAGTCGACTCATAGGCCCATAGCACACGGCGTATTTAAAACGCGCAGTCGACGCGCAGATGACGCGCGCATACGCGCTTCAAACGAGATTCGAACGCAACCTTCTAACCTAAGCACACGGGGTGATCGTAAAACGCGCCTATACTGCGCGTATACGTGCTGTAGTTGCTCGTAGCCTTTGCGTTTTGATCAGAGATTCGCTCCTTTGTATCGCAGGAAACGCGCGTATACGCGCTTGATGCGCGCGCTTGTATCACCAATGCAAACGCAACAAACAGCGTCTACGGCGCCGAAGACGCGCGTCGTCCGCGCGTATAAAATACGCCGTGTGATATGGGCCTTACGACACCCACGGGAAGAAAGGGAGAGGTGCTATTCTAACCTGTTACCACACGGGGACATTATACATATACTTTAAAAATAATCACATTGCTTGCAATATAATACGTACAAATAAAGTGTAGAACGATATATAATACACATAATTAACCAATTTGTTTATTAACTAGTTACATTTCCTGAAAATTTTCACCATTGACCTTTTGGGACACAAATATTTCACAGTTACAATGCAATCGTTCATCTGCGATGCTACGCGTTTGACTTCGAGCGGAATGCAAAAGAACAGGCAATATTTTCAGACTTTTGTAAAAAAGGAAATCCAGGTTCATTCTTAGGTTGTGCTCGCACGGTGAGATCGCATTCTATAAAAAAAAAAAATTGATACAGACAATGTTGTCCATATATGATGCGGGCTGCGTTCACTTTGACCTGACGGTAGACCGCAGAATACATCCAGCGTGACAAACCCTTAAACGGTTGGTAACACTCCGGTCCGAAGGTTCTAGTCGTACAAGTGCGTGAACTGGATGATGACGATGAGGTAGGTGACGCAGATGCTGAACATGCCGAGCGGCAGCCGCGCGTCCACCGGCACCAGCCGCCAGGCGCGGTGGCGGCCCAGGGGCTGCGTCTCCAAGTGCTCCAGAAGACGTGTCATCTCGTGCCGTTTGGCCTCGTCTAAACAAAAAAGCCTGATAAAGGTGATGGAAACTATTCTGTGCTCGACTCGAATACTCAACTAAGAGCGCTCCCCCGAGGCGACTTCTTGTAGCGATGCGATATCATCGCGCGTCTGCATCGATACATTTGCAAAGTCGATAGCTGTGTGCCCTCGCTCACGATACGCTCAGATTCAGTCGCGATGCAAACGCGATATAGTCGCGCTTATTCGCGCGATTCAGTGACGGCAAAAAAATACGTGCGTTTACTGCAGTTGCAAGATCCGTTGAGGCAACATTAGTCACACCGAAGCGTGGGCAACGTAAGAGTTACTTTATGGATACCATGTTACCACCAAACAACAAGATGTTACCACAAGTACAAGTTTCTGGATGTTAACTGGTTTTTGCTTGTATTCGTGTGACATCAAAAATGAGAGAGTATTTTACCGTTTTCAAAGACAATTTTATCATGAAGGATGAGCTGGGCATCGTCGAGTTGAGATTTGATCATTTCCACCAGCAGGGCGACCACGACCACTTTGCTCATTCTCATCACAACAATTATAGCTTCTGCGATCCAAACAATCTGAAAAAAAAAGACAAAATATCACACGCCTGTTTTTACATTCCCTTTCCAAACGATTTGAGACAATCGTGAGGTTGAGTTTAATTGAATTTTCCTGATTGACGGTATTTGGTTCCAGGTTAAAATCTCATGATTGTTGTAGTTCGGTTGGAGAG
Source organism: Adoxophyes honmai (assembly GCA_005406045.1). Lineage (NCBI taxonomy): Eukaryota > Metazoa > Arthropoda > Insecta > Lepidoptera > Tortricidae > Adoxophyes > Adoxophyes honmai. The sequence goes on from BHDV01012999.1 coordinate 34,303, forward strand.
AGTTGAAAAAAACCTTGACTCTCACAATTTTTGGTGAAAAAATAGATAAAATATATAATCGAATGGGGTCTAATGGGCGTTTTAAGGCTGAAATGTTAAATATTGATGATAGAACCCAACACAGTATGAGTCTGACTTTGAAGAGTAGCGCTATTGTCTAACGCACCAAAAATCTGAATCGTGTTTAATTTGACAGTTTAAGTGTCAGTTCGTTTTGAAATGTGTTTATTTCAAAGCGATTATTGGTTTCAACTGTCAAATTAAAGACGATTTAGACTTTTGGTGCGTTAGACAATAGCGCTGCAGTTCATAATATACTCACGCCGGCTTTTTGATAGTTGAGCAGACGCCAAATGGTGAACATAAGTTTCGGGCCACCAAATATAAATTCTAGTGCGGCCTGTAAAAAGGTACAAAATCAACAAGCAGTATTCTTTGGAGTGTAGGCAGAGAGGACAGAGCGAAACGCACCCCGTTATCTAATGCTCAGTTTCGGAGAAAGCGAAAATAGTGATGTTGTTTCAGATAGTTTCGACTCATATTCACTTTTAAAGAGTATCAGTAGAAGTAGGTATGTAATTAGACTAATAAGGTACACTTACGTCGAATTATCTTAGTTAATTAGTGCAAAATTAGTCCCACCTTAAATAAATTCAATACATTCAGTGATTTAACCGGAGGGAAACTATCAGAAATATTTAAAGGGTCTCTCAGAGTTGTTTATTTACATATGTAGACAAGACCGTAACAAATAATGGAACAACACTTACCAAAGTGTCAACCGTTGGAGAAATCCCAGCAAAAAGCTGTAGAATTGACATATACAACTGAATCCCTTTTCTTATATTCGATCGATCTTGGAGCAACTCCTTAAATGCTCCTACTTGGATATATACCGCATGATATACAACAATTTGCACAGTTGTCGTCATAATTTTAGACGTTTTGAATACGTACGTTGTTAAGTCACCAAACACTGTATCAAAGTGTGACCCATGCACTAAATAACCAAGCATAGATTTAGTAAACAGAAATGCAAAACTGTAGCATGTTATGAAAAAACCGAAAGCATTACTATTATGGTCTCCTAAGCGGTTCAGGTCGATAACAAAATCATAGACACTGTATTTTGAGAATTTTAGGAGTAAGAGGGTTACAGTATAATGTATGAAAGCGGTAGGGTATAAGGATTTGAACACATCCCATTTAAACATAGGTAAAAGTAGCACTAGACACCCCGTAAATGAAGCCAATAAACAAGAGAGGTTCAGAAAAAGGCGAATAGTTTTGTTAAACGGCTTTGAAAATCCAAAGTCATAACCGAAGCATGTTTGGAAGAATAAAAATAAAAATACTGTGTATTTTGATACAGCCATTACACGTTTGGTTTTTGTTAAATACTGTTACGGAGAATATGTCACACGGGACGTCCTTCTTGTGAGTGACGATGACGAGAAACAATCACCAAAATAGGGAAGTGTAGTGCACGGAACACTAACGCCAAGTTCATGCACCTGTAAGCCATTGACTCGTTACTTTTTATATTACATTAAGTCTGTTTAACAAATTTTTGTTTGCATGATAGAGAATGAAAGAAAAAGACAACACACAAAACTGAAAAGGCACCTGTTAAATTCGGATAAAAAATATTTTATTGTAAAAGTAGTAAAGTAGGTACCTAAGTATAAACTTTGCACAAGAAAAGAAAATCAGATGTTCTTTGATAAATTAAATGCAAAAAATAATTATGAAATAGTAGGTATAATCATTAGAAAGGCTTAACTGAATAAAAAAAAAATCTCTATCTGGCGTAGCTTGAAGGAACTTGGCTACTGCGCATCAATTCATAATATCGTTAATTACATTAAGTTTGACACGCATAAGATTGATTGACACTTCATTGTTAGACATACAGTTCCAACTCATATGTTTAATTAACACAGTAAAATAATATCCGAAAAATAAACATTCTGGCACCTTGTGGCTGTCATCTCAAATCCATAATTTATGAATTTCATCGACATTATTTTGAATTAGGTAAAGCAAAAAGCAGAAAGTTAGAATTTTTTCCACACAGATTAAGTAGGTTGGTAATAAGTAAAATTTCAGAGTATTTGTGAATGAAAAAACTAGGGCTGTGATAACTCTTATATTTTAATATTGAATACCTGTTGAACTAACTTGGCATATCGACATTTCAAAGGAATTCTACTGTCCTAGTTTTTAAATGTAATGCGACTGGTTGCCAGTCCGCACTATTTTTGTTCGAGCCGCTTTGTTAAAATGAACTCTTTTTATCTGAACTTGGCTTTTTTTCTGGAGCTAAAATGGAATAGAATAGGCAAAACGTCATATTGACTTATTGATGGCGTAACATAAGGTACATTTTTAAATTTTATGTGACCGTTGTCTGTACTGATATTTAGTGACTCGACTGTACTTAATGCAGGATGCGATGAAATTTCGACACCTCCAACGCAAATGGTCGTAACGCTGTTTTTGGCAAAAACGAGATTTTTTGCTCATTGTACTTATTTTAATCCAAACTATAACTTCCAGAAACAAAAATGTAAATATTTTTGTTATTTACTGAGTTTTATAGTCGCTAAAAGTCGTATCACTTGAACTGTCCCACGCAAATCGTCGCACTACAACATTCGACGATTTGCGCCGTTCTATTGGGCGCGGTTCGACTTATGACAGCAGACTTCCGACGTCGTATCTTGGCAACGGTATACGCTACGAACATCCTGCTTAAACAAATTAAAACAAATAGTTGTCTTTTAAGTTGTTGTAATAACAGGTTCTAATAGTTATTATAAACAAAATGAGAAGTCACCCAACTGAGAATTTGTTGGAATTAGCTTTAAATGAGTCATAGACTGGAGAGATACAAAAAATCGGTCTGTTTTTTTTTTTAAATAAAAGTTTCATCACAATAATATTTACTGATATAGATTCCTTCTTGTATTTCTGTTATACTTATAAAATGTGTAACTTTGTCAAAACTTCTCAAGCTTGTTTTAATGTTCAAATATGATTATTCATCGTACCCCGTGCAAATCGTCGTAACTATGAAGTTACGACTCTATGCATGTGTAAAAATCGTAGTTACGACTTTTTACTTCGTTCATTTTTTTAAATTATGGGTCGTAACTCATACTTACGACCATATGCGTCGCTTTGACATGAGTAAACATTTATGCAAATAGTCGTATTTATGAGATACAACCTTATGCAACATCTAAAATTTAAAATACGACCTTATGATTTTTCATAACTTGATAAATATAACTAATATTTTAATTTAAAAGTACTAATGTGGTACTCTTATAAAATATCTATACATCCCGGCGTATTTCATGAACGTGAAAGCCGTTTTTCTAGTCAGTCTGAAAGTCTGTATGTCTCTGTATCTACCACCTTTCCACCCTTTATCAGCTGAACCGATTTCAGCGTGATTTTATATGGACAGAATTTGAGTCTCGAGACAGGGCATAAGCTTTTTTATCCAAAAAAAACGAGTAGAAAGAAAATGTCCAATTTAGTTTGACTTATATATGGTCGCTCATATTCATATTAAACAAAAGTTACATTACTGGTCACTTGCTTTCCATATATATTTTATCTGGTATAGGTAGCAATAAGCAACAAGTGAATTCTTCGTAAACAAAGTGGTGGCCAATACATTATATAGTTAACAACCAAAAGTATTACCTTTATCGGGATAAAAGGCCTAATACCGAACATTGTAAAAACGAAATATTTCAAAATGGTCCTGATAGTAAAGATGCCAGAGATTCTGATATCATTCCCAGTTCCAATTGAGGTCTTCTTGTCTTATAAATCAAATCATCAACTTCGACATCCACGCTTAGTGGAAACCTCATTGAACGTAGAATTTTTGAAGAATCGATTGGCCGAGAAGTATAGCTGTTACTGAAATCAATGCATTTACCTATACCATGTACCTCTTTTTGCGACACCAGTACAAAATAAAAACCAGAAAGAAACTTTAGATTCTAAACTAGGTGTTAAGGGCTTAGGCGAATCACAGTTATAAAAAGTACAAGTTAGACTCCGGCGTAACACCGACTCTGTCTCCGTGCAATGACTTTTTTTAAATTGAAATCATCACTTTCTTGTTTGACTCAATGTTGTTTAAGTCTCGTGCTTGTTCACTTTATACCTATAGTGGAGTTAGTTCGCCATTTTAGTTCAGTAGACTTTGCACAGCAACACAAAGCGAGACTACACGCGCGCATGTTAAATTACCTGTACTTTTCTGACGTCTCTATTTACACGGTGACAGATATAGTCTATCTCGCAGTATCTCTACTCCCGCTTTGCTGTGCTAAGCAGGTAGTTGCTAGGTAACAGAAGGAGCCAAGAACAGAGAAGTGTTTGAGAATCCTAAGTAAGTAAGCTCATTTAAGCAGAAAACTATCGTGGCATTCACTCATAGTTAAGTAAAATGGGTCTTACCAACATCTTTATATCGAGATCATATAGAAACAATTCGAGCCAATTCGTGACCCAACATCTGGAGCTACGTGCCGCGGTGGTGGATAGGCACGCACTGGCATAAAATAATTAAACTGAAATCGAGTTAGTAGAGCCAGAAAAATTGTAAAACCTTGTTTAGCCACTAGCCGAATCCAAAGTTAAATGGTTGAGATACAACAGGTATCCTTGTACGCCGAGAAAAGTTCAAATACGCAAAAAAATCATGAAATTTAATTTTCCCCTTTCCGATGATTCAAATGTATCCGATAAAACAGCAATAAGCAAAACGATGTACACCCTTTCGATAGTAGAAAGGATGGCCCAAACTGCATTATCAAAATTATTTCTCCGGATTGATGTGGAGGAGTTAGTCAATATTAAAGATCATGAAATAACGTAAGGAGCAATAAGGCACGTAAATATCGTTAAATAAGTGGAATATCACTTTGTCCGCAAAAACTGTTCTATTTTTTATTTAGATGGCAATTGTATTTCATTCTATAGTGAGTGGTTTACAGCTGAAAATGTAACAAAAAGAGCAAAGACTTATAGTAGCAGTATTGGGACAATGTAAACAAAAATGTTTACTTACATTACATTAAATTTCATGTGCCTGTGAGAAACTTTGTAATAAATGTCATGTGTACAATTAAGAATAATATAACCGAAGGGGAAAATAAATATTAGGATAAGAAGACTATACAAAAACAAGAATAAAAATAAGCAAGATACCACAAAAAGTGAAAGTAAAATAGTAACAGCCTGTTTGATTTTTAAATGATTTCAAATTGTCTACATGTTAACCTTTTTATACAAATAAACTATCATCCATAATTTCAGTTCTTGATGTAGTTAGTAAATATGCATTTTGTTATTATTATGTGGCCTGTAACTAACAGTGAGCAAGAAATTGGAAAAAGCAATTTTTTTTTAGCAAAATTTATCGAATACAAAGTAAAATACAGAGTAAAAAGAAAATAAGTTTAAAATATTAATTTACTATCGACAAATTTACTTTTCACTTACAAAATTATCTTTGTTACGACGTTTTAAGTGAACCTTTTTGGTAGCATGTCTGTAGTATATAGTCGTATATCAAACATACGACCATATACAACCTGTTTATTTGAGCCTATTCTAACGTAAAAAGTCGTAACATAATGATACGACCTTTAGACAAAAAGTATAAAGTCGTAACTTCAGATTTTGCGAAATTTTAACGAAATAATAATTTATATTGCAATAAATATATATATTTCCTGTTACTTAAATCACTGCACTTAGGTTGAACCAAAAATTTAATCAATAAGTGTCATATAACTTGCAGAATACACAAAAGAGTTTTATAATCGCTCTCCTGAAAAATCACAAATTTAGCGTTACGACCTTTTGCGTTGGAGGTGTCGAATTTTGTTAGGGTTACCGAAATGAAACAATTGTCACTCGAACATGTTTATTTAAATATGACTAAACATTGTAGTTACAGAAAAATAATCAGACTTTAAAAACTTTTGCTTATTGCTGATCAATCTTGACTCTTGAAGTAAGAGTTTTGGCGACTATTTTTTGCTATACCACTGGCCTGACAAAGTACTATTACCGCAAAAAAGCAACATTACCTGAGGAATACATGAAACATGAAAGAGTAATTCATGGCCTTTGGCTTTTCCGTAGTAGAAAGAATGAAAAAAAGAACAACATGAAAGAGTCAAGGATTTGTCTATGTGACGTTTTATGTGCACTGAGCTCAAAACCTTGAAAGAGACTTGAGAAAAAAGTTTGAAAAAATCTCTGCTCTAGTCATAGGTACAAGATAAGAGTAAAAAGTGGCCCACGATCTTCGTGAATCCAAGTGATCTAGGAGATAAGTTATCTCCGCTTTTAGAGCGCCATCTAGTGCGTATACGTATGAACATACCAGTACCGGTCCACGTTTACTATTATAGGCCGCCCACTTAACTCGCTTATCGCCTGCGCGGTAAGAAGAGAGCGCGGGGAAATGTTAACGGGTGGGTGTGAGGAGTGTGCGGGGCAGAGAGCGCCGCGTTGACGTCTTCCCACGCTCCCTTTCTTACCACGGCCAGACTAGACTCCGGTTTTAGTCGTACAAGTGCGTGAACTGGATGATGACGATGAGGTAGGTGACGCAGATGCTGAACATGCCGAGCGGCAGCCGCGCGTCCACCGGCACCAGCCGCCAGGCGCGGTGGCGGCCCAGGGGCTGTGTCTCCAAGTGCTCCAAAAGACGGGTGATATCCTTTTCTTCACATTCACCTGCACAAACATGAATTTTGGGGCATACAGGTGACATGTAGGTATGTACGATATTGATATATGACATTAGTAAAAACTACCATGTTTAAAGACAATGTGGTCGAGGAGTATAAGCTTGATGTCTTCTAGTTGGCTTTTGATCATTTCCACGACTAGCGCTAGCAAGATGACTTTGCTTACCCTGAGGCATGCAAATGTAGCTTTAGATAATGTTGGAAACCAATGGACCTGAAAATTTAATAATCGTCATTATTTTACTTTTAATTTTTCGTAAAATTTCAATCGTCAAGTATTATTTTGTTAAATGGACTTTCGCCAATGAATACAGACTAGTAGAATAAATGCGGTAGAAATGAGAGCGTTAAGAAGCATGGAAGGTGTAACACTGAATAACAGAATACGAAATAGTGTGATAAGGGAAAGAGCTGGCGTGAAAGTAGATATAGTAACTAGAATAGAAAGAAGTATGCTTAGCTGGTTTGGTCATGTAGAGAGGATGAAAGAAGATTGACTAAACAGATCTACGCTGGAAGTGTGAATGGATGTGTTGGGAGGGGAAGACCTAGACGGACGTTCC
>BHDV01012999.1:67009-84865 GCA_005406045.1 Adoxophyes honmai
AAAAAAAAAAAAAAAAAAAAAAAAAAAAAATTTGGTCGAATTGAGAACCTCCTCCTTTTTGAAGTCGGTTAATAAGAAATATTTTTAGTGGAGTTAGGAATAAACTTATTACGTAATATGTCCCTGGCATTCACCGAAGGTTGCTTGCATCTTGCAACAAAGGTTTCTAGTTCAAACCCGTGTAACCTAGCCAGGGAGTCTAGACTTTACAGTACGCTGTACTACACCACAATAAGAGCTATTTTTCCTTGAGGAGAGCTCAAATGAAACTGAATGACTCGGTTTATGATTATCAATTAATGGAGCAAGATGAAAGATGCTATTTATTTAACCACAGGGTGTCTCTCTTTCATTAATATTCTAGTATATTAATAATACTGTGAGTCGGATTGTAAACACTATTTAGATACATAGGTACATACATACAGTCGAGTTCATAAATATATGAGCAGACAAATGCCAAATATGTAAACTTTTGCACCTTACTGTCAATTTCATTAGGATGTACAGATATTTTTGAACCCTCAGTTTTGCTCATATATTAATGAACTCGACTGTACAATCACGCCTTTGTTCCCAAATGGGGTAGGCAGAGCACATGAAAGGTGACATGGACAAAACTACGATGCAGCCACTTCTAGCATAATTTTATGCTAAAGAACAAAATAATATGGTAGAGAGAGAGAGATGAGAGGTATTACAGTAACAGGTTGCTAGCTTGTCGCTAAAGCATACTTAAACCAACTTCCATAGTAGACCACCTACGACATCCACGGAAGAATTGGAGATGTAACATTCTATACCGACACCACCCAGGCAGACGAGTACCTAGCTTGTTTAAATCATTTAAATTCTCCCGCCATCTTACACTTAGCCGGGTAAGTGTCAAACTCACTCTATGGCTCGTTTGACACTCCTGACACTTGCAATTTACCTGCAATGCCAGTGACCCACATAAGGGGTGCATTGTACATCCATATAGTACACATCCAATTACATATTTACGTATTGTATATACGCGGGACTTGATCACAATTTTATTTATTTACCTCTTGACGTTTCGGCTGCGTTACAGCGACCGTGGTCACGAGTTGACTGAAGCAGAGCTTGGACGTTCGTTTCGCAGCACGGGTTCATCGAACTACCCGCACTTGATTTTCATCAGCGGCTCCTCTAACTACCCGCGTTTTATTAATATTATTCACCGTCCAATACAAGACAAAGGACGGGGCAATATTTTTTATTTTCGTATTTCTTTGACATGAAAATTTTATTTGTTTATTTCTCGACGTTTCGGCCGCGTTATAGCAACCGTGGTCACGAGCTCACTGATATAAAGCATGACGTTCGTTTTGTAGCACAGATTCTTCGAACTACCCGCATTTGATTTTCATTAGTAACGGCTCCTAGAACTTCCCGCGTTTTAATAATAATTATTATCTATTATTACCTTTGACATGAAAATTAAAAAAAAAACTTCATAATGGTTTTCGGACGCGTATATTCGACCACTGGTTAAAATATTTACCGTCAATTTCTGACCACCCTGTAAATAAAATGAAAATAGTAACTTTCATGGAAATTTCCATTAAAACGCTAATAAATAATAACATTTCAAGCAGTAAACGAGTACATTGTTACAACCATTCAAGTTCTTCCGCCATCTTGGTTTTAGCCGGGTAAGTGTCAAACTCTCTCCAGGATACTTCTTGACACCCCTGACACTTGCAATTTACCTGCAATGCCAGTGACCCACATGCACCCCTCTGGAGGGTTCCTTCAATTATTCAAAGTGGAGGGGAAGGTTTTTAAAGTTATAAAGGGTTGTATATCAGTGGGAGGTAGTTTTCTATTACTACTAGCGCCATCTGTTGGAGATGATAGGCAAAGCTTGGAAATGTGAGCGGTGAGATTTTTTATTCATCGAGTTTACTTAAAATAGCCGTGGTAGCCCAGCGGTTCGACCTGTGGCTTCTCAAGCAGAGGGTCGTGGGTTCAAACCCCGGGCTCGCACCTCTGAATTATTCGGAATTTATGTGCGATATCGAATTTGATATTTACCACGAGCTATTCGGTGAAGGAAAACATCGTGAGGAAACCTACACACACCGACGAAGTAATTCAATGTTGTGTGTGAATGTGAAGTTCCCAATCCGCACTGGGCCCGCGTGGGAACTATAGCCCAAGCCCTCTCATACTGAGAGGAGGCCTGTGCCCTGCAGTGGGACGTATATAGGCTGATGATGATGATGTAGCCACTTCTAGAATAATCAATATTTTTAGGTTGGAAATGTACAATAGATTTGCTTAACTGTCACTTTAAATACATCTTAATGTTCCTCAGTCGCCTCTTACGATATCCATGGAAATGAGTTGATGGGTATTACGTGAAATAGTTATAGTTTTGTCTATGTAGCGTTTCGTGTGCTCTGGCTACCCCATTTAGGAAAATAGGCGTGATGTACGTGTTTCAGACTATTTTGTACACCAAACGTCATCTTTACACTAGACTGTACCATCGCGAACAGGGATTGTTGAGCCACTTACCTATGTTTGTAACTTGGTCGTGTAATACTAATCCAATAGCTGACATCTAGTCGGTCACATCGGTCATTGATTACACGTCTAAATTGCGAACTGTGGCAAGTGGCTCAACAATCCCGGCTAACGCCTCAATATAATTGCCGGTTTATTCTTTTTATATCACGCCTGTATTATCTAATGGGGTAGGCAGAGCGCAGAAAACCCTACACTGAAAAAACTAGGACTATTCCACGTTTCGAGGCCACTCCTAGCATATTTTTTAGGTTTTGAGTTGGCAGGTATAATAGTGACAGGTTGCTAGCCTGTCGTCTAATATACCTTAACTTCTTTAGTCGCCTCTTACGACATCTATGAAAATGGAGAGGTGGATTATCCTTATGGCGGTGATGTAAAGCTAAATCCACTAAAGCCGATTCCGCGTCGATTGTTGAGTGGAGACCTTAACTATCCCCGGTTTCCTGACGCCACGTTTTAAATGTCAAGGAAAGACACGTGTATTTCCTTTCCAACGTAAAAAGTCGTAAGTTCTTTTAACGTCTTATAGACATACGCTCTTTTATGATGGCAAGGCTGAACAGATCGCTCCAAGGCCCTATCGCAAGATTTATAATATAAAGGGGTTTATTTTCTTTGATTTTGTAATACGCTTTTTCGCTTGAGGGCATAAAATAAGCGCACAAAAGAATATGTCTTTTACAGAACTATGATTGAAAATAAATTGAAAGGAAAGTGTAGTAAATGTTTCAATCGTGAATGGGAACAATTTTTCAATGTTTTCAGTTTCTGTACGTGGGAAATTTTAGAAATGATTTCTTTATATCTATGTAGCTTTTATAGACAAATTAGTTGCAGTTACGGTACTGTCTAAGACATAGCACAGTAAAAGTAGTTGTAAGTGGAAAAATAAATAAATTATTAAATAGTTCTTGGACAGATGATCCGATTTCGAAACGGCCTATCTCTTCTTGAAATAATCAATAGTATTTAAAATAATGCCGTTAATTTTCAACTTTTTAACTCGGCTTTGTTATTAAAGTTTTGATTCTGTCTGTACGTAAACATCCTCAACCCCAGAACACGCAGCAAAACAATCACTAATGCATACAGACCCAGACCCCATTCGCAACATTGCCGCGTTTTTTCGCTCGCATTTGCCAAATTACGGAACCCTTTCAAATGAAAGCGTCCACAACAACGCAGACGGCCTAATGTCCGTCCATCAGGACCCCAAATGACGTACGTCAGTCGCCAATCAAAATGGGACGGCTGCTCGGAAAATTTTGGAAGCACGCTGTCCATTGAAGCTTGTCTACGACTATGAAATATACATGACACTACTTACATTACACAATTGTGTATTGTGTCAGGTTATAATAACTCATCCATTTTTTCCGTAGATGTCGAAAGAGGTGACTAAGGGAATGTGTTATGACAAACTTGTAACGTGACAATTGTAGAATTGTAATTGTAATTTTTTTAGTATAGGCCCTGGGTCTAAAGGAGGGCGGTAAGAGACTCAGAAAAAAATTGGGACGTTGTGTGTTATGGTGCTTTTTAAGTAGGTGACAAAATTATTTTCAATATGGGCAGCAGACAACATAAGTTTGTGTAGCTGCTCTACTGTACAATATAAAATACACAAGAATATTTAACACAATTTCGAAAAATATTCCACTCGTATTTAAATCACGATCCGTTCCATTTCCATACAAAGCGAGTATTGCATTGCAAACACGCGATATTCCGGTTCTGGCTGACAACTTAGTACAGGGTTTTGTATCCAGAAATTATGGTCCAAATCCATCTCTAGCTTCAATGACGTCGTTGGGCGTCCCAATGACAGGGGGCAAATGCAATGTGTCTGTTCTGAAGGTGGTAACAATTAGATTTAGGGTAAATAACGTCCATGAATCATGTTATTACTATCGTGACAGGACTATTACCATCCTGACAGTGTGTAGAGTCGGGTTAAGAAGCACAACTCCATTTCCTCCACGTGGGAAGAGGTTTTGACTACGTAGCGTTTCGTGTGGTTTGCCTACCCCATTCAAAAATCCTGTCGTGAATGTACGTACAGCCAGCGTCTAATATAATGTTTACACTTTAGTACTTTGTCATTGTGATCGCTGTGACAATATCATACGAGAGTTCAAATATGACGTTAAATAGAAAAGGTACTAAAGTGTTAACATATATTTGATGCTGACGTATGTACGTATTATTATATCACTTTCTTTTCTTTTATGTTTAGAAGCTATAAGGGTTTAGGTCCATAATATTAAGATGGATATGACTTACAACCCCGCGACTTTTTTGATATTTTATTATTATTACAAAAAGTAAACAACTACCCATGATCAACCTCTTTTATTAAATGAAATGACCACTTGAACTAAGCAGTAGACAATGACTGTCTTGACTGATATTGTCATTCAAATTGAGCCGTGCATATCAAATTCTCAACATTATCGATAAATAATAATAATTTCATTACAAATATCCATTATTTAGACAATACTAGTGTTCTTTAAGTGTGCATACTAGTGTTCTTTAAATGACGCATTTTAAAATTCTAGCCTACTATCCAAAATCCCGGGATATCCCGAGGCACATCCATGATAAGCATAACGTTTAAGGTCGTTCACCCCAAATTGCATCCTAGATCCCATCACTGAACATAATTATAAGATTTTATTATAGTACCAGTATCGATTAATACTGGTAGGTATGTACTATAATCGCTTTAACATTAACCAATCGAACTTTATTATATGGCGTCTGTTTGTTTTATTTATAAAAACACACATAAAAACACACACGTAGGATCACGCCTGTATTCTCAAATGAGGTAGGCAGAGCACACAAAACCTCAAACCAATGACTCTTTCAGCTTACGTAGCCACATTCAGCACAATGTTAGGTGTAAAAATTAATGACAGAAGCACCTACAACAGGGACAGGTTGCTAGCCTGTTGCCTAAAATATACCTTAACCTTAAGAGGAAATATGCCGGTCGAAGGAATTGAAAAATAGGTATTTGCTAAATCTATTGCTGTCGCGCCGTGACCTGCCCAGACGACGTCGAGTGCGATAAGAACAACTACAGCTCGGACCGAAAATACCTATGAAAATTATTCAAAAACAACGTTTCGTAGTCCCCTGATTTCTTCTCCAAAACTTAACCGATTAAATATGTTTTTTCATTAAATGTTTAAGAAATGTCATAACTGTGTTTCAATGTTCTTATATTTTGATATAATTGTATTAAAATTGGTTTCTAGAGGTTTGAACACAACGGAAAAAACTTGCCAATTTTTCATGTTTTTGAAGGTTAATATCTCCTTTAATAATTCAATAAAGAAAAAAAGGAAAACATAGGAACACGCTTATATATCATTAGATTGTTGATGTAAAAAATCATTGTTCTACGGGCAATATCCAGCGAGGAATCAGGGGATTACGTTTCCATACAAAATATGACCGCTCCATTTCCTCTTAATCGCCTCTTACGACGCGGAAAAAATAGGCCATATTCTAAACCTGACACCACACAGGTGTTGGCAACCCCAACACTAATATTTGTAGTTATTTTTACATTTCTTGTACTGGCAACACTGCCACAACTTTCATTCCTTCTTCTACATGTCTACTGATAACTGTTTCGTGTGAATAAAATGATTTACAATTCAATTCTTTGTTTTTTAATCAGTGCAAATTAATTGAGCCTAGCTCTAAACATGGTCCTTCGAGCCGGATACGAACCAGCGAATTAAGCCTAGCTCTAAAAAACAGGTGAAATAATCATAAATAATCGAAATAATCTGAACATGAGTACGAACACTACGAACATGGTAAATTGTCAACACGGTTGCACTTCACGCACACAGCCACACTGACCCAGTTATTCCCTATTTTTCTGTAATTACTCGGCGGCTTTGTAGACTTCCCCAGTTGGGGGAAACTTTGACTGCTGAAACTATGCTGTGCCTACATTTTTTCCTGGACCTAGAACTGTACTAGCTATGAAACTCTGAATTTAAAATGGCGGGGTTATTTTTCAATAATTTTCACTCGATTGGGTTAATTTACGACCAGTACCAATATCCAATCTACTAACGGTTAAGCTTATTAAAGATTTCCAAAAAAAAGAAGGTTTAGGATCCCAATCGGGGAGACAGAACTCACAGAATGCTGTTTATTTACTTAGACAAACCACATTTTGTAGAAATTTTTAGCCAAATTTTTAGGATTTAAGTTAGTGGTAACAGGTTGTTAGCCTGTCACCTAGAATGTAACTGAATCTAGTTTCTTCGTCGCATCTTATGAAATCTACAGAAGAGAGTATGGTATTCTAAGCCGATACCCCACAGGAATGTAATAATATACATGGTGCTCGTGAGCATTGCGAGAGATTTCAACCACGAATTCCAGAGGCTATAAGAAGTAATAAATGTTATATGAACTTAGGTCGAAACACAATTTTTTTTTTATAATTTTCATACATAATAATTGCTAATGTCGTATAAGCGTGCCTTAATAATATACCGTGCCTTATCACGAGCACTATGTATATTATGCAACACGCCAGTATTCTCAAATAGGGTAGTCCTCTAACGAAATGCTACATATACAAAATCACGGGTATTTCTTTCTCGTATCGTAGCTTAAACACTTTAAGGCTATGCTTTATAGTTTCTTTTGTTGCGTTTAAATGTAGTAATGTTTATGACTATAAAAAATATACCTGATGATAGGGCCGAATATATAGAAAAACACTCCTATCCGCCAAATTAAATTGGCACAGGATACGCCAAACAGCCTGTATTTTGAGCGCGAGTTTTTCCCCGAAGTTCACAGTTACTGCGCTGCTGCCTCTCTATGGATCATCACCGTCACCTCCATTTCATACATATACATATTATGTTTACGAATGTTTGTATGAAGCGACGTTTCCCTAGTATTCGCAATTAGGGGAGTAGTTCACAAGAGTAGCGGTGTGAAAATTATGAGTTATGACACTTCAGTCAATACAGGCGCGAAAAGTATACGATTTACATCACCTTGTTATTGTGAATACTAAACTGTGTTTCTTCATTTCAATCATCAAAATATTATAATATTATATATTTACATATTTTTCTACAATAATACCTACTAGAATGACCCCTCTCTATGTCTTTTAGATAGACTAGCTACCTTTCACTATTATACTATCTCATCCATGTCTTTTAAACCTAAAATTATGCGAAAAGTGGCTGCGAAGCGTGAAATAGTCATAATCATGGTTTTGTCTATTTCACATTTCATGTAATCTGCCTGCTCCATTTGGGAACATTATTTTATAAATGAAAGTTGTTTAAATATAACAATAAATAGAACTGCAATATCACGTTTGACCATCTGGTTACCCTTAAATAGCTAAACGTGGCACTGGATTTTTCAATTCAGGTGCTCTGCCTACCCCTCTTGGGAATACAGGCGTGAGAATATGTATGTATGTCTGTATAAATAGAGAAGAAAGAAACTTTATTGTTTTAATAATAATATTCATGTTCAACTTTACTGTACTTATCAGGGAGTATTATCAAACCATAGCAAACAGCATTCAGCCATACTCAAACTTTTTAAACAAGCATTCACTGAAGGGTTCACATTATACTCAAACCAGTCTAATAGTGGTTACTATTAGAACCAACCTTGTCACATTGAATCTCTGCTCAACTTATTACAAAACCCACACAGGCGTTTATTTCGGAAGAGTTCTATTACGAGTTGTATGGCAATTTGAATGAAATGGTGTACTAACAGAATCATGATAGCTTTTACATACATGGCGTTCCGCGCTAACGGGCCTCTTTGATCATCCCTCGCCAACCTTCGGTGCAAGTTTTAATCGACCAATGGTTTATTTAAACGCCCAATGGTTTGCGACCGCTGATCTTTATCGCTTAATTGAGCGTGTGGCCGTGCTTTTGATGGTGGCTTTATGCCTTTAATTAAAAGGATATTCATGTGATAACGGTATGAGTACTCATACTCATGAAAAGATTGATCATTTTCAATTGACGTTGTAAATGTATAGGAATTAGTCATAAAGTTATACAAAAGCCCAGGTTTCATTTTGTATTTTTATTTTATTTTTCAAGTATATTGTTGACATTTTGTATGTTGTTATATTCATAAAACGACAGATATTAAATAATTTTAAACAAAAAAAAACCGACTTCAAATTTGGGCTATACTGAAAGCATTTGTCTAATAATGAGGGTGACCTTCCATCACCAGCAGGCCTCACTAATTACTGAAATTATAATTTCCAGTCTGCAGGTACATTCAGTATTGAAAGAATTATCCTTTAACTCCTAAGCATTAAGGAGTTGACCTTCCATCATCAGCTCAGTCATATTTTTTTTACTGCCAGACGTAAATACTGATGTAGTTTTGAAAAATGTACTAAAAACATTACCTGTGCCAATAAAATTTGAGGGTTGCCCTCGATTTCCCTCATATTCCATCACCAGATCAAGATATGCTGGCAATGGGACCACCTGGAAACTATACCCTTTCAAACAAAAAAAAAAATTTCCAAATCGGTCCAGGCGTCTTCGAGTAATCAGCGAACACACATAAAAAAAAATGATAAAAAAAATAATAATAATAAAAAAATATCCCGACGAATTGAGAACCTCCTCCTTTTTTTGAAGTCGGTTAAAAAGAGAACAAAACAAGCATAAAAAAAACAAATTGAAAGTAACTTCAAGAAAGATTTTGTATCTTGATTGACATTCATAGTTATTTTGAGTAAAGTTTTACACAATCACGCCTGTGTTCCTAAATGTAGGTAGATTACACAAAACGTTACATAGACAAAACAATGATTGAACATTTCACGCTACGCAGACATTTCTGGCATAGTTTTAGGTTTGGAAACAGGTAATTGGTTTAACTATAGTCTTTTGTTTTATTGCCACCATTTTACCCCAAACTTCAATCACCATGCAAAAAATGTGATCAAAAAGAATTACATTTTCACAAAATGCCACAAATTAGTTTGTCACCAGCGCCGAAAAGCGTTATAATTGACGGGCAGTGACCAATCTCCGCCACAGATACACCCTTTGTGAAAAGGTTACATTGTAACCTCGTCACGAGTCCATTACGCTACAGCTGCGTACACCATACGATACTGCATTAGTTACTACAATACTTACTATAATTATTCAACGTTAGTCCATGTGGTGTCAGGTTTCGAGCCTACATGTTGCTAGCCTGTAAACTATACTTTAAACCTTTTTCCTTAGTCGCTTCTTACGACATCCACGGAAGAAATGGAGAAGTGTCATTCTGTCCCGATACCACACGGAACACAATACCATGGCTTTATTTTGAGCACATTTTCATATAGCATGTTTTAGGCACCAGGCTAGCAACCTGTCACTATTATTCCTGCCAACTCAAAATCTAGAGAAATTATGCTAAAAGTGGCCACGAAACGTCAAATAGTCATGGTTTTGTCTACGCAGCGTTTCGTGTGCCCTGCCTACCCCGTTTGGAAATACAGGCGTGATATATGTATGTATGTATATTTTCCATTAATAACAGCGATAGACTATAGGTCAAAAACCAGCCGTCATTGGATAGTATGGAATTACTAATATTATAAGTCAGAAAGTGAGTTTGTTTGTTTGTTTGTTTGTTTGTTTGTTTGTTTGTTTGTTCCGCTTTCACGCCGTAACTACTGAACCGATCGCTTTAAAATTTTGCAGACGTAAGGATAGAAGTCCGGATTAAATAATAGGCTACTTTTTATCCCGGAAAAATTGATGCTCCCGAGGGAAAACAAAAATATAGTTTGCTTGATGGATCGATATAGATCGATGATAGATCGATATCGATCGATGACCGATCGATAGATGATAGATCGATTGCGCTGTGTGTCGTATGAAACGAGAAGTTTTCTTATAGTTGTGCTTTATACCGCAATATAACCGAATTCCACGCGGGCGAAGCCGCGGGCGGAAAGCTAGTTAAACATAAGTAGTAAAATTAATAAAATAATATGTACAAAACCGTATGAAATGTGTACACGTTCCAACTGCGGGGTTGAGTATTGCAGCGGGTGGTGCAATAGTGTGATTGATAGTCTATTAAGGATGCCTAAAATTAAATAGAAAAGTTCTAGATTAAAATTTATTGTTGGATTGAACACCTCATACAAACTTCAGTAACGTAAAGGACTTTCAATGACAACAGAAATTAGAAGCAGGTATCTTTGAATCAAATCAGATGTCAAAGTATTTAGTTATATGTTGAAAATTATCGAATAACTCACGTTTAATAAATCTAGTTTAGCTCGACATGTTTCGGGCTAATTCGTAGACCTTCATCTAGGAGCCGCGGCGGCTGCTGCAGCCAAGCGCGAACTGCGCGCTTCCGCTCTCTTCGCGCGACTGCTCGTGCTCGACGAAACTAACACTGGCACACGACTACGCTCGTTATTATCGTCATTTTTATTATTGTCAAAAATAGGGTAGGGTTGAGTCTCACGGTATCTTAGTAAGTTATATGTTATTTTCTTTCACCAGGAAGATGATCAATGGGTTTGGTATGTTATAGTAAACAAACATCAAACTTGTATTCTCAAATTGAGAAATACTGTAGGCAGAGAATACGAAACTCTACATAGACAAATCTGTAAACTAATTCACGCTTAGTAGTTACTTTCGTACCAAGTAAGATAAAAGTGGTAAAGTAAAATAATAATAAACTTATCCAGCTTATATGGAGAAGTGTTATTCTAAACCCTACAACACACAGGGTATTTAAATTTGAACATAAAAATGTACCATACGTAAGAAAACGTAAAGGACATCAGGAGTTCGTATGTGGACTTATCAGAATAATCTCTCAGCTTGACTGACAAAAGGCGTACTTCGATTTCCGAGATAAACGTATGTCCTTTATATTCAGTTTATTCTCGACTTTTGGATGTGGGTCGCTTGGAGTGTTATCGTGATCGCACAGCGTAAACTGGAAATAGAAAATCATAATTCTGTTATGAATTCTATTTGTAACTCTTGTACAAATTCTCTAGGCAGAAAACCTGACGTTTGAGTTTTAACCGTTAATATTAAAATATCTGATGAGATTTCGTTTGTTGTCAGCACTTTTCTCTTTGTGCTAGGTGTTAAAAATATTTTTTTTATCAGCAGGTTTGAAGGGTTTTTGTGTGGTAGGTATGCTATTTCCGTTTGATGTCGGGTTTAGAATAATACCTCTTAATTTTCTTCCGTAGATGTCGTAACAGGCGACTAAGGATATAGGTTTTGATATGCTTTAGGCGAAAGGCTAGCAACCTGTCTCTATTCTACCTCTTCCATCTTAGCAAACATGAAACAATGCTAGAAGTGGCTGCAAAGCGTGACATAGTCATAATTATGGTTTTGTCTATGTCACGTTTCGTGTGCTCTGCCTATACGGAACACAGGCGTGATTGTATGTATGTATATTTTAGGGGACAGGCTAGCAACCTGTTACTAACATACTTGCAACTCATCTAAAAAATGCTAGAATTGGCCATGAAACGTGGAAATACTCATGACTTTGTCAATGTAGCGTTTCGCTTGCTCTGCTAACCCCATTTTGGAAAACAGCCTTCATGTAGTGACTTGATGAAGTAGGTATGTAAATACGTTTGTAAAAAGATGATGAGCCTCTGCAAAGTCAAAAGTTTTGCTTCACAGTTACATAGCGCTAGACAGTATCTTCGATCCTTTTCACACCGACTCGCCTTTTTTCCCATTCGATAGTGTTATGCATATCCCGTGTTTGTTATGCTATCGGCGCGGCTCTAATGGATTTTGAGTGCAACATTGTTTCGCGATGCATCGCAACAGCACGCAAATAATGGACGGAGTGGTTTAGTGCCGTGGATAAACGAAGCCAGAATGATAATGCAGAGTGGGATTTTGTATTGGTACTCTTAATAATAGTATGTATAATAAGTTAGTGTAATAAGTATGTATGTATGATGCTAGTCTGTCGCCTAAAGCAAACCGCAACCTATTAAGCCTTAGTCGCCAATTATGACATCCACGGAAGATATGGAGAGGTGTTATTCTAAACCGGACATCCGCACGGCGAAATTTAAGTCTAAAAATAAGGTTTATATTATATGTAACGCATCGTGTGTTTTGCCTACAACATAACACCTCTCCAATTCTTCCGTGGGTGTCGTAAGAGGCAACTAAGGAAATAGGTTAAGGTGTATTTTAGGCGACGGGCTAGCAACTTGTCACTTTTGTACCTCTTAACTTAAAACCCAAAAAATATGCTTGAAAATTCTACGAAACGTGACATAGCATAGTTTTGTCTACATACCGTTTTGTGTGCCCGGTCTACCCCATTTGGGAATACAGGCGTGGCGTGACGTAGTCACTCAATCTCACCTGCCATATCCATCTTAACCGTGATCCCAGTTTTTGTACGAAGCGACGTCCGATTTCAATACTATGTTGAAGTGGACGTAACTAATGACTGCGCCAGTGCATAGCATACATATATGTTGGCAGCCGTAAACCAGTGAGTACTTGAATACAATGACGAGCAAAAATAACGGTTCGCTTTTCACACAAGTTTGTAGTGTGAGGATCATTTTTAAAAACATCATAAAATGGAGCAGAATGAGACACTTTTACGCGGAAAAACTAAATAAAATCTAGGTATACTTACTAAACGTCAATAAACATTTGTATACGTAAGTCAGGTACTAAGTTAAAGGGGCAATCTACATTTTTCTGTAGTTATTTGTTCGGTTTGTCATCGTGTTGAAATAACACCTCTCTATTTCTTCCGTGGAAGTCGTAAGAAGCGGCTAAGAAAATATTTTTAAGTAGGTATGTTTTAGGTGACAGGCTAGAAACCTGTCAGTATTACACCTATTCCATGTTTTTAAATCTGAAATGCAAGAAGTGACTAAGTATCGTGATATAGTTATGGCTTTGTCTATATAACGTTTTGTATGATCTTCCTACTCCATTTGCCATAATTTCAACATAGTTTAATTTGCTTTCCAAACAACGATGTGTTTTGGCGTAACCTATACTAGAGACCTTTAGGTACTTAAAAGATGGTAAACAATCTTGACATGTCTTTTTATTGAAATACACAGTCTAAAAATGAAAATCGTTACAATATACAATTCAATTATGAAAGTAAATGATTTTTTCATACCTAAATTGTAAAATGTAAAAGATTTTGATTTATAAAGTGTATGTTTAAATAAAAAGACACGTCAAGATTGTTTACCATCTTTTAAGTACCTAAAGGTCTCCAGTATAGGCGTAATGCCGATTTTCGAGATAAAAAAAACTGTTAAAATTAACCGACATTTCACATAATTACGACTACTTCTTTTGTTAAAGGAGTTTTTAGTTGCATCTCAGTAGTCTTGCATAAAATGAGGAGTATTTTTTATTCTCCGAGACTTCATTTTCTCTAACCT
This sequence comes from Adoxophyes honmai, assembly GCA_005406045.1. Lineage (NCBI taxonomy): Eukaryota > Metazoa > Arthropoda > Insecta > Lepidoptera > Tortricidae > Adoxophyes > Adoxophyes honmai. The sequence goes on from BHDV01012999.1 coordinate 81,057, forward strand.
GAGCAGAATTAATATCAGGTAAAAAGCGAGCATTTATCTCAACAAGGAACATAGAATGAGGAAAAATGAGCATCGAGCGAGATCAAGTATTAAAGTAGAGTAGGTAGAGAGCATAATTAACAGAAACGTAGCAGCATGAGTGAGTAATTACCATTCTGGGAAGCTGCAAATAGTCCGTGCTAAACTTTTAGAATATAACTAGTAATGTTTCTTTGTTTCACAGTTAAGCGTAGGTAGGAAATCGCATAAAATAACGACTTTAGACATTCTTTGTAAGTCGTATAAATGTTATCTTTCAACATTATTATATGGATGTAGATAATTTTGTCTTCTGACTATATATAACACTGAGTCCTAATGGACTAGTTTCGTTTAATACGTTAAATAATAATACCGCTAATTGATTTTCAAGCTATTTTTCTAACAAAAGGCCTCATCTAAAACAAATCAGCCACAATGTGAACTACAGTTATTAATAAACATCGTTGCCCACTATTATACCTGCCACCTTAAAACTTAAAACAAAGCTATAAGTGGCCACAAAACCTGAAATAGCGGTTTTGTCTATGTAGCGTTTCGTGTGCTCTGCCTACCCTATTTAAGAATACAGCCATGATGTATGTATGTATGTATACGCGTATTATAAACCCCGCCAGCTTCACGTGTATTTTACTGTGAAAAAAGCGGCCCGCGGCGACCAACCGGCGCGGACTAACATTTTTTCTTTATTTTTTTTAAATCGTGAAAACCATGGTTGGAATATGATACCAAAAAGCCATAGGAACATTCTAATTATTCCTCCTTGCGGCATTTTGTGGATCCAGCCGTAGCCTGATACTGTTCTGCTCCGTTTCGGAATATCAATGCGATGTTTTTTCTCGTGGTGAAGTTTATTTTCAGTGTAAACATTTATTTTTATTTACATACTTTATGTTGTTCATGAAAACTGTGCTCAAATTTTGGTATCATTACTGCCTACTCTACCTACAAGAGACTGCATACAATCGAACTAATTGATTACTGACCCATCCACGTTGTCATAATAGTACCTGTAGCGCCCTAGCGTCACCTATCGTCGAAAAGCCGAACTAAAAAATTCTACATCGCGCCAACGAAGTTTCAGATATCGGTTGCTGTAATACAACTTCCAACTTTCTCTCTGTGGACTTCGGTCCCCAGGCATAACATCCGCCTAGAGAGAGATCTTATTTGAAGTGTTTCCCCACAAACCTTATAAAAATTTCCTTTGTCGAGCAATACTACGTCACTATGACGTTTACCTATTGCAAATAGGTTCTATGGTGGGTCAGTAATTAGTTTGATGGTTTACACGGACAACACGACTTTTTTCCCAAATGAGGTAGGCAGAGCACACAAAATTATATGTTAGGTACGTTTAATAATCCCTTCTAGAAACTTTTCGATTTTTCGTTAGGAGGTGATTAGCCTGTCGCCTAAAATATACCTAAACCTATCTCCTTCGTCGCCTCTTAGGACATCCACTGAAGAAATTGAGATGTGTTATTCTAAAACCGACACGGAAACCTAAATAAAATTGTCACTATTATCTGCTCCCTCAAAACCTAAAAAATATGCTAAACGAGGCCATGACACGTGAAATAGTCAGGGTTTTGTCTATGTAGCGCTTCGTGTGCTCTGCCTACCCCATTTAGGAATACAGGTGTGATGTATATATGTATGTATGTATGTAACTACTAAGGGCTATCTAATCTACATAACAATGTAAAGCAGGCGCCAACGCGCCATGTAAAATGCACCCGTAGTACATAAGATTATCAATAATTATGCAGAAAATTGCACCGAAGGGGAACTGTAAGCCGCGCAATCCTTTTCTCCCGACTTTCCCCTCCAACTTTTCTTGCAAAATCGTGTCACAGCGTCCCCTCTCTCCCCAGCAAGATGTCACTGACACACTAACACAGAACACTTATACAACTAAGCGCATTGCAAACAGAGGGTCCTATTCTATGAAAAAGCAGAACGTTGCAGCTCGAAAAGCTATAGCGAAAACGCCGTAACCGCTATTGGTTTTTCGACCAAATCTGGTCTAAAAGAAGCTGTGTTAGAATGTGTTTTCGCTCGGCAGGAGGTAGTAGTGTTATTCCTTTTAATACTAAGGTGGTTTATGTTGGACTTTGTAGTTCTGTGGTGGGGATAGGTGCATTGAACCAGCGTTGCACCAATTATTCATCGCCATGCTTTAGAGGAAAAACCCTAGGAGGTATATTTGGCGGAGAAGGTTTGGCAAGAAGTGTCATCATCATAATTACTATTTGGGTATTTTTATAAACTTGAGCATCTCCTTATTGTCCTTTAGGCTGCCTGTCGACTGGAGCGGAGCGAGGCAGCAGCGCGGTGAGCGAGATAAAAATCCACCAATAGAATTGCATAAAATCTCTGTTCTCTTCAGTGGATGCAATTCTGTTGGTATGCAAGAAGTTGCTACGAAGCATACAATAGTAAAATTTTGTCTATGTAACGTTTTATGTACTCTGCCTACCCCGTTTGGTACAGGCGTGATGTTTATGTTTTGTTAGCATATTTCTGTGAGCTTTAAAACGCATTCAGTAAATTTAACCCTGTGTTTAAATTCTTATGACTATTCCACATCACGAGATGGATGTAAATAGGAATCTTTTATCTCTTTCTTTTATCAAAAGTTACCGTAAAATACATCCGATGAAACGCAGCACTGGTCGATTTGTATTTTCCTAACCCTTCTAAATATGTAAGTTTATTTGGACTAAAGTTTTAAGTTTTTGACAAATAAGTGTGTAGGATTATGTAACGTAGGAATAAGTGATATTTTGTAAATAACCATTATATAGATTTAGTTTAAGTTAATTTTTGTATTGATTATTTCTAAACATTGGATTAATTGATTTGGACTATGTTTTAGATTAATTTTTTAACATGATGCCGTCGAGATAGCCCAATGAAATTTTCGGGGTTAATAGTTAAGTTGATGAAATGGGCAAGATTTTAAAATGGGGTTGGAGAAAATTTCTTACGGAACTTTTTTTAGGTCGTCCTTAAACGTTAGGAAAACTTTAGGTTTCAACATTTTTTTAAGGCACTATTGTATCAGATCGCCCCACAATTTTGTGTCAGCATTTATAATAAAGGACCCTGTACCTCAAGTATGAAAAATGTGGTTTCAGTCAAATATTCTGAAATTTTGATATGTTATAGATGTCAATGCCCTGAACAAAACTCCATACGGATGCTACCACGGTTTCCGGGTCCTTTATTTCAATACTTACACAATGTTTTATAATTGAGTTATTGAATAAGTTAAGTACCTAGAGATACAAGTCAGTGATACATAATTTCATCGACACGTCCAAGACTAATGATACAAATATCGCACTGTCCGTGTCTGTGCGATGCGACACGAATAACGATGGCTGCTTTCCATACTCGCATCCTAGGTTTCGTATTAAGATAATTTAGTATTTCAGCCCGAAGTGCAATTAGAAGTGGATGTTGAGGCAATTAATTTGTTAATTAGAGCATACAAAATTTACTATTTACTGCTTAAGCTTGTCAAAGTAAGCATATGCGATAAGATATTTGTATCTGGACTGATATCTGTCAATATCACTCCCTATACAATTTCAATAAACTAACACACAGCGCAGCTTATATTTTACCGTCAAGTATCTGTCGGCACCGCCATATGGAAAGATGGCATTTATACGCAGACTAGCTGTGCGCGCGACTCCGTTCGCGTGGAATAGTGACTAATTTCCCCCGTTTTTTCCACATTTTCCCATATTTCTTCACTC